>CABEEJ010001662.1:18796-38844 GCA_901482245.1 Timema douglasi
TACGTTTTTTGTCGAGACAGCTGAAGACAAAGAAAACAAATTAAGTCCGAAAAAAGGGTACGGGTAAGACAAGAAAAACGGTAGGCTAGGTGGTATTATCACACAGAGCTAATAAAGAAGTTCTTAATCTTGTTCGAGAGAGCGCAGCACATGTGTTGCATGTTTGCCAAATGCTCAAGGATGATGTTCCTTGCGCTGGCGCTGTTCAATTCAAAATATTATTTTATCTTACTTCAAAACGAAGTATTTTTGGAAGTACTTGGTTTAAAAAACAGTACCTTTTGCTGTACTATCACATGCTCTGTAGGACAGCAGGACATCATCCCAATAAACAGTACTGTACTGCAAAAAACAGTACGTATGGTCACCGTATTTATAGTAGGTATTGATCAAAAGTGACAGCTTCAGATCACATGACTTGACTTATAAATAGGTGAAAACAGATAAAGTAATTTTTCTGTCAAATAAAAAAAGTTCTTCCTATGAAACTTGTACTGAAGGAAGAAAGGTTTTAAACATAGGCAACAGGAATCGCGAAAACAAACCAGTGGAATAATATTCGCCTCCGATCAATTCGCCGCCAAACCTACCTTCACGATCCAAACAAATGGCAAACACGCTCTCTCGTCCGATTTATTTTAATAGATCGATTTAAATATATTTATTGATTACCTTCCTTTTTAGAAACGGTCGTAGTTTAGAGAATATAGTTCAAAGACAAACAATTACTAAGCGTGGGTGAAAATAGTTCCAATTAAAACGTTTATTGCAATTCAAGTATAACCACGGAGGGCTGTGGAGGGGAAGCTATTGGAAAAGG
Organism: Timema douglasi; assembly: GCA_901482245.1. Lineage (NCBI taxonomy): Eukaryota > Metazoa > Arthropoda > Insecta > Phasmatodea > Timematidae > Timema > Timema douglasi. The sequence goes on from CABEEJ010001662.1 coordinate 19,617, forward strand.
TAGCAGCTGTGATTGTTAACCCCTCATGCAAACGATGGTTTTTCATTTGTGCAGACCTTGTCTTGGAACTGTTTATCGAACGTATTATTTTTTCACTAGCGTAGCCACGAGAAAAGAGGGCGAGGGGATGGCGGTGTAACGTGGTAAATACTTTATTTATGATTATCACTATACATCCAAGAACTAATAAATTCAAATAATATGTGGCCAGAACTGGTGACGCGACTCGTTGCAGGGAAAATCTGCGCGGCATCGTGTTTACCGCGATCAAAAACTCGAAAATCCTAGAACATAGCTCACAGTTTCTGGTAAACTACTTGGACAATCACAGTGGTTTTTTCAGAATTTGTTATAAAAACCTTAAAAGACATGAGGATATTATTAAAATTCGCATATTCCAATTGGTTTGCTTTGAAAAAAATTGTTTTCTACTGAAATAACCATAATGATGTTTTTAGTGCAGACATATTTTCATTTTGTGTAAAAAGTTTTTTTCTAATTGAGAGGGATGGATAGTATAAGTGTACGAAATGATCTTCATGAACAGAATTTTATTTGATATTAGACTCACTCCTCTAACACCAATACTGTTCACAGATTGATGACTGATGTATTTAATTACAAGCTTTTCACACGTGCCACGTTTTCGATAAACTGAAGATTGTTATATACTTTAGTGTTGAAGAGGATTTAAATTTGTCAGTAAGTTAAGTCACCCTAGCAAACCTTAAAAAATATTCAAAATGAAGTGCCTGAAATTGGGAGAAGAAAGTGTCTATGAATAGAAAGATATTTATAGGTAAGGTAACAAAAATGTAAATTGACAACGGTATTGTCTTAAAATATGAAAATTCAAAGTCAGAGTTGGATACACATTAATATTCTCCTCCGCGACGGGGAATAATTATATTAAATAATTAATATTGAAATGCCCAACACGGGTTGTACATGCTACCGATGCTAACTCTCTGAAGAATGGACAAGAATCGAGATACCTTTCACTGAAATGTACCTCGCAGAAGATAGGTAACCGTTACTCTGAGAGTACTAGAATATTCGAAACTGCACCCTCCTTTGTCCTTCTCCTTGTTTGCTTCCGGAGAAGACTCCAGCCTGTCTGGGCAAGTGAAGAACAGAAGAGTGTATTTTTAGCACCGCGTCTTACTACCTGTTCAGATTATACGTTTTTGTACTAATTACGCTAAGTGAGAAAGAAAAAGTGTAAGGTTGAATATGGAGGGAGTGTACTCGCATTTGTGTCGAGGGAGAGTGTAAGACCATTTTGGAAAACCACTCTCAGTACACCAGACCGAGATTCAAACCCCGAGCTCCCTGTCACGGTCGGAGTAGTCTAACTAAAGCTTGCCAAACACGGAATCAAAACCCGACGAACGGAAACAAGTTTTATCCGCACACCGGTTCGGAATTAAATCCGTGTCAGTCGGAAGATGTCAACCAAAATGGTACATCGATTTTAGCGCTTTGTTGATAGTGAGTGATAGCAGCATTGAAGAGCAGGTAACGGTAATTGTGTGCATGGCTGCGATGTCGATGAAGAGGAAGAAGAAGCTGTTTCAAAATTACTTCGAGTTCACGACAAACAGTAATTTCAACAACATTTCCGAGATTACCTCCCAAGCATTTTTCTTTTTAACACTATCATACTAATGTTTGTTAGCAATGTCGTAAATTACAGGGTACTGTTGAACTAAAGTGATTATTTCTTCGTCCAATAATTTTTTTTTAAATAAGCGAAAAGTGTCGAGGAACAAGAAACGAACATCAACAGGTGTAAATGAGCGCGGGTGTGGATGATACCATTGTCTAGAGCCAATGACGCATAGCTTCGGAATATATCGGAATCCTTCAAAATATTCCCTCCTGACAAACCGATTCATTCCGATCCGATACGGTCCTCCATTAAAATGCAGGTAGTCAAAAATTCCCGATACGTTCCGTTTCGATCCATTGTGCGACAAGCTTAACACGAGAGTGACGCCTTAGACCATGCGGCCAACAAAGCAGGTTATAAGAGTGTTGAAATACCTTGTAATTCTGCAGATAAAATAATATTAAATCACAATATAAGTTTGACTATATCGTTGATACTATCTTCACCAACATGCGGCGGCCGCTTGGTCGGTAAGTTATAACTCGTTTGAGGGTTAACGTCGTGGAGTTGTTATTATATAAAATAATAATTAATTTTTACTTGGGGCAGATTGAAGGTTGAAGCTATATAAAGCTTATTCAATAACATGAGGAGTTCACTACCTTAATGTTTATTTATATTAATCTAAAAACAGTTTTCGTTCGAATGAGTTTCTTTTAATCTAAGGTCTCGTTTTTTTAAAGCTTTATGCAAAGTTTCTTGCCTACCCCTTATGGGAACCGCGTAGGCAAGTAGGCAGGCAGGCAGGTAGGTAGGTACAGTAGCCCTATGGCTTCTTTGGTGCTTACTGACAGCTCACAGCTAACGGCTTTGAAAAGTTACCAGACCAAATTATGTATCCCTACGCCGAACCGTATGATCTGCAAAAACATGTTTTTAGCAGCTGTCACTTCTGGCAGTCAAAATTTAGGTATATACCTAAATGAACTGTCAGTCAGCACCAAAGAAGCCATGGGGTTACTGTAGGTAGGCATGTATACATGTATGTAAAGTCTCGGCCCTAAATGTTTAGTTGAATACACTTGTGTCGTTATAGGGGGGAAAGGATACAAGGCTTCCTTCCACCCCCACCCCCAACCCCCAATAATCTCATCAAATGAGAAACATTTAGTACCAGTAAAATAAACAGTGTGTTGTTAAAGTGTTGCTTAAAATGAAAATTCAGGGTTGTAACACAATACATAAATGATTAAAGTAACTTAATTATATGGCTATCGTATCGTTCGTGTTATCCAGTTGGTACCACATTATAGCCGATACGCGAGGAGACTATGATTGGAAACAGCTGATCAGGATCAAGACGTTTCAAACGACAGAATGACGAGTATGGCCTTGCATAGTCGAACGGCGGCATAGCTTGATTTTATTACGAAACGTCATTTGCTCTTTCAAAAAAAATACATGTTTTTTGTAATCAACACTAACGTCACATTACTATCTTATTATTTCTGTATTTTAAAGGTGCATTTTGATAATATCTATAAACATGAAAGCTGAAGATCACAAAATTAACGTATGAATACGTTAAAGTAGCTTTGGTAACATTTCTTAGATGTCTATTCGTCATAAAATTGTGGTAATAGATAGAGTTGAGCTGTAAGTAGGTATCTAGGTTAGAGCGGGTGAGGGGGCACTATTGATCACACTAACAGACAGGCGTCACTTTTGAAGTAGACTAAACTTTCGATGACGGGGAGAGCCAGGTTCGAATCTCGGTAGGGTGTACCGAGGCTGTTTTATCCAAAATGGTTTTCCACTCACTCTCTCTCTCCATGCAAATGGGAGTACACTTTCTATAAATATAACCTTACTCAAACCACTAGCGTAATTAGTACATAAGCGTATAACCCAAACGGGTAGTAAGACGCGCTGCTAAATATATACAACAATTTTATTATAAAATATAATGTTTACAATTTTGAATAAATGAAAACAAAAAGGAAATAGACGAGTATTTTTGAGTGCTTATTTCAAAAAGCCTATTACTAAATATATCTATAGAAGCAACCTAATGTTTCTCATCCAAACGTAAGCCTCATGTTTATTCACGCGATTAGCTAAGAGGTCATTCATAGACTACATAACGCTTTTTCTTACCTTTTTTCGACCCCTGACCCCCCAACCCCATGTAACACCAAGTAGACATTTAGCCTACCTCCCACTCCGCACCTGTGTTATATAACTTTTCACAATAAGAGTAAATAGTTTGTTTTTTTCATAGGAAAGCTTTTGTGACACTAACATGATTCAACCTTACCCAAAATAAGAAGTTATCTATAAGTATGTTTACCAACGCTGAAAACATGAACAATAATAATATATTTTCAATGTTAGAATTTATGTGAAAGATCTGTGTTACGTAACACTGTGATGTATCCATCCTCCCCCCTTATAATAACCATGTAGACCAGGCATGGCCAACTGAGGGCCGCTTCAGTATTTAGGGAGTTGGCGGGGGTCGTAAATGAAGTTTATAATACCTAATGACACACATACACGTATAAATAGCCTCAAACACACAAACCCATACTCATCAATCTAATCATACATTATACTAACGTTTCTAGAAAAGTCTTGGATATTAGCAGGCATTTACGTTAGATCAAGAGCTTAATTTGTAATTTATTTTTTCAATTTGAAGTATTTCAATTTAAGCTGGTGGGCTGCACAGACCGCAAGCGGCCCGCGGGTTGGACATGCCTGATGTAGACATTAGAGCTCCCCCCATTCTCCTTTCAACAGCCTTACGTAAACTATGAATTACCCCCAGTGACAATAACAAGACCAAGATTATGACAAGTCTGTCCATAGGCGGCCTCCGAATTTATCTTGAAAGGAAGATTTAAAAAATATATGAACCACAAGAATGATATAAACAAATTAATTCAAACACACATATAGATAATATACCTTTGTCATGTATGCATTGTCTGAAACGTGGATTTTTATTTGTCTAAATAAAGCTATTCATTATTTGAAAACGTTAAGGGGTACAATCCAATTTTAATACGAAGAAACTTAACTTACAGCTATAAAAGTTACTGGATCTACTTTCGCGTATTCATACGTCAAGTCATGTGATTAACAGTTGTCACATTTGATAGATATTATCAATACCTATGAACTATCACTAATAAAATAGTAAAATGTTATCAATGTTGACCGCAAAAAATATGTATTTTCTAAAAAGTTCTTCCTTCGAAAATGTGACAATATGTGTTCTCGCTAAAGACACCAACAAGCAACTGTCCTTCAAAAGCTTGAACTTCACAAACTCTCAACGAAGAGATTGGTGGAAATTTGGACGATTATTATAACGATCCTAAAAGACCTAGTTACATTTTTTTAAATAATTGACAGATTTATTACATAATTAACCTACGCGGTGAAAGATCGTCGCATAGTAAACTAATAGTGACAACTTTTTTTCTATATTGTTAGTGTTATTTTATAGATATTGATAATATCGATCAAAAGTTACCGTTGCAGATAACATGACTTGATGTATGAATATATTACAATGATTTTAATACTTATTAACTACCAGATATTGTTTTTCTTACTAGAATCAGGGTAAAATTGAGATCAAATTATTATAATAGGAGATTGGCTGACTCCAGAGAATAATATAGTCTATGAATATAGTTGAACAAAGAAAGCATCTCACATCCGATCATGCTCGAATCTGACAACTTATTAAATGCTGTTTTCTACATTATTCACTTGACAACAGCGAGATTAGGATCAATTTAAAAGCTAAAAGATACGTTTCAATTATTATTTTTATCATCGCGTCTTCTTGCTACCTGGCTTTACGCATGTATGATAATTACTCTGATGGGGTGTGGACGAGGAGGGAAGCATTATAGAGGTAATTTACCGGCATTTGCATGGAGGAATAGTGGGAAATCATTAAGGAAGAATCACCCTCAAACCCCAATCTTCCCGTCTTCAGCATGCCAAGCTAACAGAAGTTTGACGCCTTAGACCATTCGGCCAATGAAGTGGGTCGTTTCAAAATTGTTTTACAAATTTAATTTATTTTTTTAATATGGTAAAACTGTTTTCTTTGTCTTAATCGGACCTTTTCCTAAAGTGGAATACAGAAAAAACATGGTGATTGCGACGTCTGGTTAGAGCTTAATTAACGTAATCAGTTGTTATTCGCGGGGTGAGATGGGCTCTTAAAACATACTTATTGTTAAGAACGCGTGCGTAGTCACTAGACCTGCGTGGAACGTGACACAAGGTTTAGTCCTGGTTTTTATATGTATTTTACTCGCTGTCCTGTTTTTATATCTATTTTACTTTCTAAACTAGTAATAATAAGTACCTTATATTGTTGGGTTAGAGAATTTGTAGCTACAGGCTGATTTTGGTAGGAAGTAGTATCTGGTGGTTACTATATCTACTAAAACAATTCTAATATAAGCATACGTCAAATTATGTTATCTGAAGATGTCGCTTTTGATGTATATTATCAATAGCTATAAAATAACACTAATAATAATATAGTAAAACGTTATCAATGTTGGCCGCATAGAAATATGTTTAAATTTTCTAAATTTGTTCTTCCAACCAAAATCAGTGCACAGTCTTTTTTTACATAAAGGCTTACGTATTTCATTCTCCAGAGAACAGTTCCAGACATATAAAACTAAAAGTGGCTGCAAAGCAATAATTGCGCTTGACCCCCCACCTTGATGGATACTGTACTTATCTCATTGGAAAGACACGGTCACTCATTTCAACGCCAACAAACACTTTTTCTTGTGTGTGTATTTTCTTTATATGACTCTACAGTAGTCCCATGGCTTCTTTGGTGTTGACTGACAGCTAAAAGCTTTGAAAAGTTACCAGACCCAAATTATGTATCCCTACGCCGAACCATATGATCTGCAAAAACATGTGTTTAGCAGCTGTCACTTCTGACAGTCAAAATTTAGGTACCCCCCACCTTGATGGATACTGTACTTATCTCATTGGAAAGACACGGTCACTCATTTCAACGCCAACAAACACTTTTTCTTGTGTGTGTATTTTCTTTATATGACTCTACAGTAGTCCCATGGCTTCTTTGGTGTTGACTGACAGCTAAAAGCTTTGAAAAGTTACCAGACCCAAATTATGTATCCCTACGCCGAACCATATGATCTGCAAAAACATGTGTTTAGCAGCTGTCACTTCTGACAGTCAAAATTTAGGTATATACCTAAATGTTGACTGTCAGAAGTCAGCTGTCAGTCAGCACCAAAGAAGCCATGGGGAGACTCTAGGTGGGTCGTCCCCGCGGTATTCGTGCATGTTCGGCCGAGGTCGGAGAGGTCCTGTCGGGCGCCTGCACTCTCTCGCTGAGCTCACCTCCAGGTGAACGACCCTAGAATGCAGGCCATGTGCGATTGGGCAACAGGTCTCTCTCGCGGTTGATGTTTGTGTGTGTTGTGTTTTTTTTTCTTAAGTACTTAACACGTTTGAGTAATTAGATACCTAGTGATTATATGGAACCCCGGATCACTCAACCGTTGCCTGTCCTTCTGGGGATAAGACCAATGTGGTTACATTTCTTTGAAACTTGGCAAGTTTGTAAGACCATCATGCTCCTCCAAATCAAACTACCTCTGGATGACACTAAGCAAAATATTATTTAGGCTGCGATTGGCCGCAGTAGTTTTTGTTTTTAGGACCGCTGTCTGTTCGGGTTATAGTCATAATATTTTCGCTCATGTGTTAAAGATGAGTAATATATACTTTAGATTAAATATACCCGCATTTACTTGGGGGGAAAGTGGGAATCAATTTAGGGGGGGAAATACACCGAAAGATATTCAGACGGAATTTGAACTCTGACCTTCCCATTACTGGCAGACCCTTCTAGATGAGACCGATGCGTACCTGCGTATCCATTGTTGCTCCTTGATGATCAAGTGTTTTGTTGTATTTTAGCACACGTCTTACTACGTTAGAGTCATACATTATCATATACTAATTACTCTAATGTGTTAAGGATGAGGAAGATTGAATTTAGAGGAATTGTATCCGCATTTGTGTGGAGGGAGAGTGGTAAATCATTTAAGAAAAAAACACTCAGTTAACCCGATCAGGACTTGAACCACGTTATTCACGTCACCGGAAGTCTAGTTTATTGCGAAAGTGACGTATTGAGACAATCGACCACCGAAGCGGGCCGTCCTTAGTAAAAATCGGATCTTTTAAACGATGATTCCCGGAGTAATTTCAGAAAACTAACATTTATCGAGTTCTACCAAACCAATAATAATAAAAATTAATAAAAGCATTTACTTCCGAGGATTATCTTATGAAAGCTCATAAGCTTTCAAGAGCGAAACTGCAATTTAAGAAAACAGTTCCTACAGTTCTATGGTAAAAGTTTAAATTTTATTTTTAAATGAAAGCCTAGTATATCTACCGAAGATAATGATGGATGGATATTCTGTTTACATTCGTACAATTGGCTATACCGTCATGGGCGTAGAAAGGTGGGGTCAGGGTGGCTAAAGGGGGGTAGTCCTTCCACTGGAAATTGATGCTCCTCCCACTCCAACGTATGGCCCGGATTCTAACCCCGACCTTCCAACTAACGCCTTAGTCAGTGTGCGCACCGATGAAGTAGTGTTTTAAGAAAACATTATCATTATTTTGACTCGACTGTCTTTTGCCAGGCGGCAGTGCGAGTTTTGTGTTTATTTGGATGACTTGACATTGTTTAGGAGTGCCGGTCGATGGAAACCCCACGCCAGTGTGTGTTGGACCAACTTACCGGCTCTTCACACACTCGAGAACACTATGTAAGCAACCCAGCTGAATACACTAGTTTTATTGTCACCCAGCACTAATGTGCCATTACGTCACTCACCGGGAAATTCCTTATGAAAAGAATTCCTTTTGACCCCAAATGCATTGAACAGACTTATCTAAATACTTCTTTTGTGAGTCAAATCACGGTGAGTTCCTGTGGCTTAAGTCATGCGTTTTAATTGTTCTGCATGTATCAAGAGTATGCTATGTATGTAAGCTTGGTCACGCCAACGTTTTAAACTTTTAACGGCATCTAGTCCAGTTACCCGCCTCGGTGGCGTAGTTGGCTAACGCGCGTGTCATGTTGAGCTCGACTGCTGAGGACGGGGAGATCGAGGTTCGACTCTCGGTCGGGTGAACTGGGGGTCGTTTTTACTAAATGGTTTTCCACTCTCCCTCCACGCAAATGCGGGTTCACTTCCTCTAATTCAACCTTCCCAATTCCTAATCCATTAGCGTAATTAGTACTTAAAGCGTAGCCTATAACCCGAACGGGTAGTAAGACGCGGTGCTAAATATTATTATTATTATTATCTAATCCTGTTCTAGATCACACACAATACCCCAAAACCTCTATTTAACAGTATGTCTAAAATAACAAACCCAATAAAAAGTGTTAAAAAACCGCGCCGGTAGGCACGCGAATCGTGTGCCAAGTTTTTTTTAAAGGTAGGGATGTAGGGAATGCTTTTGTTCTTGAATGTCTGTCAAGGGTGTCCTATAGTTTGATAATTGTTTCTCTTCATTTAAAATGTTCATCATCTAATGCCGCTATGCTAATGAAAGGTATTCAAGAACTGTTGATATTACAAAATCCGCCGCAGTAGAGGAGCCGAGGCCGCACCGTGTGATCGGACTGTCGCCGACAGCCTACTTTCTATACACACGCGCAATGACCTGGAAACAACTTGTGGCAGGGTGGACCAACCAACAACAGGTTAGGAGGAGGAAGTTGGACCAGTTGTGATGGAGTGGGACGGGATTTGTAATGGTCGGTCAACACGAGATGAGGACGACTTAACCTACCTCTACCTAGTCGGTGGCGGGGGCAATGGCTCACACTTCACAGGCTGTGGGCGTCCACCGATAATCATGGGATACTTGCGTGACGTCAGTGCAATAGTCTAATTTTCATAGGAAGGGCCACCCATATCTAACAGAGATAAAAGCTTCTAGATTAGCTTTCACGTATTCAAACACCAAGTCATGTAATTTGCAGCTATCACTTTTGATATATATTACAAATAGGGCCTATATACGAAATTACACTAATAAAATATTAAAATGTTATCAATGTTGACGGCAAAAGAAGTTTGTATTTTCAAAAAGCCCTTTCTATGAAAGTAGGGCTCTAGTAATGATTATTATTATTATTAATATTAGCACCACGTCTTACTACCCGTTCGGGTTACACGCACTTACGCTAATGTGTAATGGTAGGGTGATTGTGAGATGAAATGGAGGACCTACAGTTTAACGTGGAATCCGAACCACGGTGGAGGCCTGGCATTCCCCACATTCACAAGATGTCTTGTCAGAGGTGAAGGAAGGGTTTGGTAATCAGATAAATTTATGCCGGGACCGGGGATTGAGGGTGCCTATTATGGCTATTGTTAATATTATTACTATCATCAATATTATTATAGCACCCCGTCTTACTACCCGTTCGCGTTATACGCGTATGTACTAAATACTTATATGTGGTAGGGATTGGCAGGGTTGGATATAAATTAAGTGTACCCACATTCGCTTGAAGGGAGAGTGAGAAACAATTTACTAAAAAAAAAACACTCGGTGCACTGACAGGAATTCAAACACTTATATCTCCGTCATCGGTAGGAGTGAAGGTTGTAAAGGTACCATGAGAGGCGTCTTCAATGACCAATGCAAGCAAGAGCATCGAGACCAGGCGGCTGGAAATGATTGCTTAGTGGTGCGGCGTCATGAAAAGCTCACAGCTAATATCGTATAGCACATAATTTATATTGCGCTAGAAGTTGAAATAAGCACATAATTCATGGCGCGCTAGAAGTTGAAATAAGCCCATAATTCATGGTGCGCTAGAAGTTAAAATTAGCACATAATTCATGACACGCTAAAAGTTGAAATAAGCACATAATTCATGGCGCGCTAAAAGTTGAAATAAGCACATAATTCATGGCGCGCTAGAAGTTGAAATTAGCACATAATTCATGGCGCGCTAGAATTTGAAATTAGCACATAATTCATGACACGCTAAAAGTTGAAATAAGCACATAATTCATGGCGCGCTAGAAGTTGAAATTAGCACATAATTCATGACGTGCTAGAAGTTGAAATAAGCACATAATTCATGGCGCGCTAAAAGTTGAAATAAGCACATAATTCATGGCGTGCTAGAAGTTGAAATTAGCACATAATTCATGACGCGCTAAAAGTTGAAATAAGCACATATTTCATGGTGCGCTAAAAGTTGAAATTAGCACATAATTCATGACGCGCTAAAAGTTGAAATAAGCACATAATTCATGGCGCGCTAGAAGTTGAAATTAGCACATAATTCATGACGCGCTAAAAGATGAAATACGCACATAATTCATGGTGCGCTAGAAGTTGAAATTAGCACATAATTCATGACGCGCTAAAAGTTGAAATAAGCACATAATTCATGGTGCGCTAGAAGTTGAAATACGTTGTTTCCAGTAATTACGTTTATAATCGATACATAGTGAGTAGTACACAGTGCAATAAGTTGATTTAACTGCCATTCATTATGCCTGGACTTGAGAATAAGCCAATAAGAATTCGAGGAGAGGCTCAAGTCAATTAAACGTCAGTATACACAGCAGGCGAAAATTAGCTTCTGTTTTCATGTTTGAAATGCCTTGTGGTATCCACATTGGTTTGTTATTAGCGAATGTTCTTTGTTTTAGAATCAATGACTACGATTGTATGATTAAAAGTAAAGGAGAAATATTAATTTTTTCTTTATGTTGCAAAGAAATAGGTCCACCATAAAATGCATTACAGTAATAAAATTTAAACGAAATGAAAATAAAATCTGATCCAATAGTAAGGGCCTACAGACAAAACTTTAAAAAAGTTAATTTCAAGTTTCAAAAGATACAATTTATTTATCGTGGTTTTTCGAGTGAATCCTTTATTAAAGTATTTCTAGAGACTTTATTTAATAGTTCAAAGGGCTTAGGCATTTTCTAAGATAAAAAGATAATCGATTTAAGCAAGGTTAACTTTTCTTATGAATTGTGCACTGAAATATGCGTTATGAATGAAGCCGAGCATTAGAGCCATTTAAGAACGGCGATTATAACCATAAATGCATCTTTGGGACGGTTATTTTTTTACCGCATCTCAAGGTTCTTGTGATGTAACGATGCTTGCACGTCACTCGGCCCCTCTATCAACGTGACCTTCCGTCGGCGTTTCAGAATGTGAGCCATGAACAGCGAGGTATCTCATTTGAAGGGAAGTAGCGTGCACATTTTGAAAACAAGGTAATTTCTGCACACGATTTAAATATAACCAGTTGTGGAAGTGCGGGAGTTATACACAAATTGGGGCTACGCTTACGTTTCAACTCAGATTATCAAAACACTTCTTTCTCTCTCTCCCCCTCCCCCCCCACCGCGTATTAATAGTCATCTGAGGTAGAGTCCATCCGCCATAGGAGTGGTGGTAATTGACAGTTAGCAGGAGATCTAAACACGGTTAAAAGAGAAAAACCTAGTTAAAAACAAATTGTTTCTTGTGAAAGATTTTACTTCCAAAAAGTGAAAACAAATCAATATCATGGTCTTGCAGATCATATAATTTGGCGAATGGATACATGAGAGTATATCTGGTAGCTTTTTTTAGCTGTCAGTTACCTACACTTCTACCGTAGATGGGGTGTATACGTATTTTAATTGCGTTACCCGTTTTGGTGGTCGAATGGCCTTGGCCTTTTTACACGAATGGATTGTCCATTATGTCCCTACACACCCTTCGACCGACTGAAAATCATCATCATCATCATCATCATAACCAGTCTGAGTGTATGCCAGTATGACTGCAAAATACGCAAATAGGTTGGTTTTACGTTACATGTGGATATCTAGGAACAGAAAAGATAAATTAAAATCATAATTATGTTATCATATTTAGTCAGACACCTTAGTTCTGTTGGTAGAGTGTCTACCTACTGAGCTAAGTTTCCCGAGTTCGATTCCCAGCATGGCCGAAAAACTTGCCATTTGTGAAATGTGGGTTTCACCTGATGAATTAACGGCCGGGGGTTGGATGTTGTGCCTGTTATTGAATTAAGTTAGTTTATAAGTCGTGTGCTGATATAATCAATCTGTTCAGAAGGTGCACATCAAATACCTCTAATAATAATAAATTATCAGTGTTATCTTACAGGTATTGATAACATGAATATCAAAGGTACAGCTCTAGATCGTACGTCATGACGTATGAAATATTAAAATGTTTTTCGTGAATTTGGTAACTGCCAAAAAAGTGTTTTCCTATTTAAATACAACTCAAGCTTTGATAATTTAGATAAACGCTTTATGCTACTTTTACATCACTAAAATATTTAACCATACTTGGCAGTGTATATATTGTGATGTAATACATACAGTCCTATGTTCATAGGAAGAGCCTTATCTGACAGATGGAAAAGTTATTAGATCTCCTTTTACGTGTATTCATAAGTCAAGTCTGCAGCTGTCACTTGTGATAGATAATATCAATACTTATAAATAACACTAATAATATAATAAAATGTTATCAATGTTGACCGAGAAAGAAAACGTGTTTTCTAAAAGGGTTTTCTTACCAAAAGCCTACTGTATTTTAATCAGTTAGTGCGGTGACTTAAACGCTAGGGTGGGTAGAAGACGCTAATGCCGCGGACTAAATAAACTAAACGTTGGAAAACGAGTTATTTGTTTTTTATGATATTTTTTACCTTGCCTACCGGAATTATTTTTATTCTCTTTCTGTATTTAATGCATCCTTTCTGGAGTGACTGTTTAAATTAGCATACAATGCACACATTGACTTCCGCCCGTTAACTAATCACTGTGAAAGGCGAAACCCCAATTTCACCAATGATAAATTTTCGACGATACCAAGAATATTTAAAAATAACTTAAAATGTTTCAAAGGGGTTAGTAACACCAAGCCACGTCTTTCCTGTAATTTCAGATGAACCAACTCATTGTTGCCATGAGTACAAAGTAAGATAAGACCACTTCTTTGGTATTGACAAGCATTGTTGGAATGAATGTCACCTGAAAAAGTTATCTTTGTTCCTACTCGTAGGTAGGATATTTCTGACTATTGCCTAACTGCAGGGGAAGGGCAAGACAACCTTTTTTAAGTGAACCAAACCAAAGCACAACAAACATTTTAAGAAACCTAATGCTGGTGAAAGGCTTGTCTACCTGTATTTTTTTTTATAAGAGATGGTAAGATCAAACCCTTTAATCTTACAGTAGTTATTCCAGAAATTCAAGATTAAAGGATATCGCAAAAAAAAAAAAATCTCGAATCCAAATATAAAGGACTTAAAGGCCTTATGCAAGACCTTTACTAAGTGGATGCTTTGTGGACACGCGTAGATTTGCTTGCGTCATCATAGGTTAAAAGGTGGACCGATAGTGTGATCGAGACCATACTATCGGTCTACTTATCATTTACTAAACGTTATTGCATACCACCCTTAGATTGAACTCTCAAATGCAATTATTTTTCGGGTATTACATAGATTCGTGTAGTTAGAAAAAGATAGTGACAATTTAGCTTCATTTATGTAAAAAATAAAAGAACAAAATCACCTTTTTTTTATATAAATTCGTTTATAGAAAAAAAAATTGTTTGGCTTCTTTTCTGTTCTTGAAACGTAATAGTAAAGAAAAATAAACGGAATAGGAATGTTCAGTAGTGCCAAACCTTCTAAAATGTCCATTTTCTTTTCTTTTTTAAAGCATACTTTTCAATATTTGATAAACTAAAAATTTAATTTTGAAGATTTGATTATTCGAATTTGGATTCGAGATTCAAAATAAAATTTCTGATTCGGATTCTAGAAACATAGGATTCGACCCATCTCTATAATTTTTATTTTAGTAAATAAAATGTGCAGAGGAATGCTGAAAAAATAAAAATAACAAGTTAACTATATTATTAGAAATTACCACCATAGAAACGATACACTAAATCGGCTGGTTTGTGGTTAGTGACTTCTAGTGATTTTTATGGGTTCCTTTTAACATGAATTTTGCCTCGGCTATAAAAGAAGTATCTGTTTAGTCGGTAGAAAAATGAGTTCTTAAAAACATTCTGGGACTTTGGGGTGCGAAAGGGACCTGGTACATAGTGAACTGCGGCCTATAGTGACCATAAACAATGATAGCCTTAGGTTGATTGAACCTTACCTTTGGTCAATGAGAACAAACCAGGATACATGCTAAGGTAGTAAATAGATAATAGATACAAACACTGTATGAGGAAGTGATACAAATAAAAATACATGTAATTTTTTTAGAGAGATTATTCGTGTAATTTCGAATACATGTCACAATTTCAGTATTCCTGCCTGATTAGCTCCGGTTAGGTAACAATACTAAGGTAATCCATAAATCTAGTGAACGAGACAAACATTCCTTTGGTAACATATGAAATGTTGAAATGAATGTCTGTCACACAAAGGAACATTCAAAATCATTAAGATTCTAAGTTAATTAAAAAAATTCTACTGAAAAATATATTCTTGAGACAAAATAAGTATTGTTTGTCCAACGATGACTAAAGTGGTAACAACGTGTCAAAAAAATCATTAGTTATTTTATAATATTACTAATTTAAAGAACACTGAGCTAAATAAGTTTGATAAATCTAATTAAAATTCTCGGAGAAATGTTTAATATAGTTTCTGCTCTTGGATGGTTAGGAAAGGATAAAATTCTGATTAAATCAGAATAATCTCACCCATGAAAACAAAAAAATTCCTTCGTTGAAATATTGAAAGTGAAAATAATCTTCATATTAATTAATACCGTGTATAGCTTTTCCTACACACATTTTAAGTTCATTGTAATAAAATAGAATTTTATTTGGCTATCATTCTAATAAAAAATTTCCACCCTTCATATATTTTAAACTAATGAATATTTTCAAAATATAAAATTCAAAGAATCCATATGTGTTAGGAAACCTCGCACAATTAGTTGGGTGAACAAAGATATTTATTTTTTTATTAGTGACAACTAGATTTCATCGTTCGCAGTTAACTCACTCCTATTGCAAACACTTGTGAAACATGGCTGAAGACGTGCTCTGTCTCTCTCTCTCTTTTTTTTTTTTGCTCCATCTCATTCTTTCGCTTATCGAGGATAAGCCATGGAGAACTTAAAAAACCATGGATGGTTTTGGAACAACTTCCTTCGAAAGATATACCTAAAGAGAAGTCTTCTCTTCACAGTCATCAAACAGCATTATACGGGAACGATCCAAGATCGAATGATCAAAGAATGATATCAATTAACAGTTGTTCCACGGCAATACATAGGAACAGTCCGCGTCAAATTAATATATTTAAAAAAATAAAAACAGTTCGAGTTTAAAGAAACAGTCAATGAGCTGTCGTATCGGGTTGAGTTTATAAAAATAATTAATAAATAATATTAAATGTATAAACAGCAAGTTCTCACATATAGACAGTATGAACCCAGCCCTCACTAACATTAATAATAAGCCAGAGCACAAGACTCCAACCTCGGAGAGTCCCCAACCTTCACCACCTTCACAACATTATAAGGTGGAACCAAACAAGCAGAGGACTCATCATCATTATCATCATCATCATCATCATCACCACCAACTCACCTCACAAAATACACTACAGTTGGCTTCAACAGCGAGGGTTTCACCAGCGGAACGTAACATTTCAGAATTACTGAACAATGTATTCACTTTTAAATGTGTTGTAGGATGCTTAGGCCACATTCTTGCCATGCTTCTTTATGGTTGGAAAATCAAAAACAGTGATTTTAGTCGGAGTCAAAACCACACACGGAATGTAAGTCTTTCATTCCAATTTTAAAATGCTCCAAATCATCTCCTTATAAAAATGTTTTGTCCAAAGAAAAAATAAACACCAAACAAAACCGAAACAAACACTACAATCATAAAAAATTATTTCAAATCTAAGCAACTTATAATAAAAAAATGCAGAAATAACTTAAGGTATCCAAAGAATAACAAGGCCTTCAAAATCATGATGAGTTGTGAAATATCATAGTTTTGACATATTTTGCCAGAATTTGAATATCGCGCTGCAAACTTAAGTCCTGCCGCTAGAATGCACTGGTGGTTATAGAGAGTCACACGTATGTTGATCTTTGGTTGCAAACAAGCTGCATTTCTATCAATAAAAAATGGATTTAATTGAAAATTTAGAGGTGAGTAAACTAAAGTGTTATTCCCACATTGTATATGCCATTATAGATACCATGTAGGAAGGAATTACGTCCATGGACACCAGGAAATGAATTATTAATACGACCCGCCTCAGTGGCGTAGTTGGCTAACGCGCTAGTCGTGTTGAGCTCGACTGCTGAGGACGGGGAGATCGAGGTTCGAATCTCGGTCGGGTGAACTGGGGGTGGTTTTTCCTAAATGGTTTTCCACTCTTCCTCCACGCAAATGCGGGTTCACTTCCTCTAATTCAACCTTCCCAATTACTAATCCAATAGAGTAATTAGTACTTAAAGCGTATAACCCGAACGGGTAGTAAGACGCGGTGCTAAATATTATTATTAATAATAATAATTAATACGTTTAATTCTTGAAGAGAGTCTTGGCGAATCTCAATAATACCAACATGAAAATGGTTTAGTCGCACAACAAATCCATTTAAAATTCATGTTAATAAATGAAAAAAGGTGGAAATTGAAATAATATCAGAATATATAGCCTATATGTACAAGCCTGTATATATATCAGGATTTTTAGTAGGACTCCCATTTCTTAATTTATTAGACTAGTAAATATTATAATATTAAGCCATAAGTAGTAGATTAGTTAGACCTATTTTGTTGTAGACACGTATTAACTAATGTTACTGATAAAATTCAAATTAAATTTTTATTGTTAAAATTCAAATTAAATAAGTGTTTTTTTAATATGAATCCATTTCTATAAAAACAATCATATAAGTTATTTATTATTTAATTTATTTGAGGGTATCTGAACCAACTGATTATATCAGCAAACGGCTTAAAAGATAACTTAAATCTAGAATAGACACACACCCAGCCCCCCGGTCATTACGTCATCAATGTGAAAAGGGCAAACTACATTTCGCCAACGCTACACTTTTCAGCCATGCCAGAAATGGAACCCGGGACCTTTAGGTCAGTAAACAGACACGTTATCGACTGAGCTCAAGTGTCTGATATTATTAAAGTATTTTTAGTATCAAAATATTTGTTTGCGCTTGTTAATATCTTTAAAACCCACGAATTTCAAATATTTTCAATAACCAACAAATCTATTTGGTCAACTCAGACTAATATAACACAGTCATAATTTAACGGACTAGATTTAAGTAAGCCTATAGTAAGAAAAAAAACATTACATTTTTATTTTATTTAGCAACGCGTATTACTACTTGTTCGGGTTACACGCTTAACTAATAATTACGTTAATGGGTTAAGAATTGGGAAGGTTGAATTTAGAAGAAGTGAGCCCACATATGCGTGAAGGGAGTGTGGAAAACCATTTATGGAAAACCACCCCAGTTCACCCGAGCGAGATTCGAGCTTCAATTTCCCCGTCCAAGGAAGCTTAGCTAAACACGAAACAAGCGCGTTAGCCAACTATGCCACCGAGGCGGGTGATATATTATCAAAAGCTAATTTTTTATTTATGTTTTTCTAACAAAATAAATAATGTTTTAAAACATTGGTCGTTTGTATAATTTTAAGTAAAATAAAATTAGTTTCAGATTTAAAAAAAATCCTGAAGTACTATTTAGATGGAATGCACTCCCATTTGCATGGAGGGAGAGTGAGAAACTATTTATGATAAAACTCATTTCACCATGCGGAGATTCGAGACAAAGCCTCATTGTCACTGACCAACCAGCTCACTAAGTCACCTTAGTCAGTGTGCCAATCGATGTGGACAGTTCACAAAACATAAGGTTTAGTTTTCGAAATCTGATATTTACTATACAAATGGAGTATTTTGTTCCTTTATATTTGTATCTTGCGGTAACACGCATTTTTTAGAGACAAAAAGTCATTAAAGCGGAAGATGAGTAAAAAAGGAAAGTGTTTTTGTAATTTTTAAAGCAAATAATTATTTTTCCTAAAATAAATCATATAGTGATTCAGTAAATACGTTTAGTTTAGGTAGTTTTAATTCTTACTTACTTTGTGGCATTGGGTACTCTCAAAAGTTCATTGTTACACTTACAAAAGTACGTCACCTATCCCTAACTCGAGTTAGTTCTATTTAGTCCACCTCATTACAATCTATGCCTAGCTCGAGTTAGTTCTATCCAGTCCACCTCATTACAACCTATCCCTATCTTGAGATAGTTCTATCCAGTCCACCTCGTTACAATCTATGCCTAACTCAAGTTAGTTCTATCCAGTCCACCTCATTACAACCTATCCCTATCTTGATATAGTTCTATCCAGTCCATCTCATTACAACCTATCCCTATCTTGATATAGTTGTATCCAG
>CABEEJ010001662.1:41736-55462 GCA_901482245.1 Timema douglasi
AACCTGTCATATTGTCCAACTTGAGTCCTCCAGCATGCCATAACAACCTGTCATATTGTCCAACTTGAGTCCTCCAGCATGCCATAACCTGTCATATTGTCCAACTTGAGTCCTCCAGCATGTCATAACAACCTGTCATATTGTCCAAATTGAGTCCTCCAGCATGCCTTAGCTTCCTAATTTTTTAATCCCAAAACTTCATCTTCTTTGTTTGAGAACATCAATCAGTTCATTCGTGGTCTTCTTAGTCTCTTACCCCCTTCCAAAGCCCAACTGGCTACGTGTTGGTTGCACCCACTTTATATTCAAATACTTCCTATTGTTCTAAACAAGGTAAATGTTTGTATTTAGTCATATACGTTCTCTTACCGACTTCCAGTTGCTAGTATCAATGCTTTGACCAGCCGACGGGCGCGAACACTTAGGGTTTATTTTAGGTGGGTGCTAACGTCTCCTATTTTTCAAAAGGCGCAACCAACACGCACGCCACCTTCCAACTAGCCTTCTATGACATCACTAAATAGGCCATTCATTCTCATGTGACCCATTCAGTTGTTAAGAGTAGAGTCGCCTGCAGAATGGTTGGTTCTCTTCTTAACCTCTTTGTTAGTCACCTGAAACTGCCTACTTTATCCTCTTTACTCTCCTCCAGAAATACATATATTTCCAAATATTTGTTTCTCTTTTTCCTTCGGGTCCATGTCTCGGCTCCATACAAAGCGATGCTTCATATGTAGCATTTCACCAGTTCCTTCCTAATCTCCAGGTAGGTGACCTGGCGGTCTAGGGGTAAGGTGTCAGACTTCTATGATGGCGGCCGGGGTTCAATCCTCGGTCCCGGTACAGATTTATCTGATTACCAAACCCTTCCTTCACCTCTGACAAGACATCTTGTGAATGTGAGGAATGCCAGGCCTCCACCGTGGTTCGGATTCCACGTTAAACTGTAGGTCCTCCATTTCATCTCACAATCACCCTACCATTTTTCACATTAGCGTAAGTGCGTATAACCCGAACGGGTAGTAAGACGTGGTGCTAATAATAATAATAATAATAATAATAATAATTCTTTCTGAAAGCAGCTTCGGCCATTGCTATTTTTTTATTTTATCTCAAATTCCCACTGCGCGTTTGTCGCTATTAAACTTCCTAAATAGGCCCAATTGAAATGTCCGACATTCTCCAGTTGTTGTTTTATACATTTTTAAAATCACCATGAAAGACACAGTCAAAACTTGCTCGCGTTAATTACTTACCAATAAAAGTTGGTACTTTCATTCGAACTAACCGCTCGAGTTGTAATCTTAGATACTATTTATGCTAATGTGCTAGGGATAAATATGGTTGGATTTAGAGGAAGTGTGACCACATTTGAGTTGGGGGAGAGTGTAAAACAATGTTGGGACAACCACCAATATAGCTCATTTAATGTATTCATACATCAAGCAATGTGATCCACTGCCGTCAATTTAAATATATTAATAACTTAAAAATAACAATAATAATGCAACACGTTATCAAGTTTTACAGCAGAATCCTTTTATGCATTTTCTTTAAGTCTCTTTTACCGTGTTCTTTTATTGTGCTTCGTCCTCTCAATTCCTCTTTTTGCGGAGAGCACGCAATAAGAGAAACAAAGCACAAAGACTGACAATCCGCATAAGCCAGGGTTAAGAGCAATGCAAAACAGAACGTGATGTCGAAGAGGAGACCGGGGGGAAGAGGGGTCTGTTCCAAGTCGGGCTCGAAAATTCAATTATCGCGAGTTTTATCTGCAACCCATGTTGCCTTGACAACCAACACAGTAACCATGTAACGTTGCGTGCGGGCCTTGCTCAAGGGGCTGAAATATCGGGATTAGAGGTATTACTGGCGGTTCCCACGCGTAGGGGACCTCCTGATCACGGCACTCAACACCGCCGAGCCGACCAGTTGGATTCAAACAAGAGGTAAGGTGAACAGTTTATGACGTTATTTATTTGTGACGTCATGTCAAGTAAAGATAGGCTCCCCTATGTTAATGCATTTAAGTTTTATTCGGTTAGTTTTAAAGATAGAAAATTGAAACAGTTTTTTTTAATTAGTTCTAAAAATAGTTTTACATCACCCACAAATATTTGTTGGGTCTCTAAATAGTGATTTTGTAAACGTGTTGGCATTTTTTAAAATCATCTACAACTCAGGCTATTTGGTTTATTCACGAAAATGGTCTGTAGGAGGAATCTCCCTGCCAGGATGTAAAAATGATGTGAAAATGTCCGTGAAAGTATTTGTTTATTCAGGATAAGAAACGAGGAAAAGGTAAATTTTAAATGGAAATCGATTCTGTCCAGGCGCAAATAAAGAGGGTGTTTATACTTGTCAGTGGAAGAGAAGAAATGTTATCATAAGATAAACTAGAGGCCTCGCCCTCTCTTTCTATTTCTGAAATTGTTGTCCAAGTGTGTTAGTGCTAAGCGTGCTTAAGTGCGTCAAGTTACGGTAAGCTGCAACCCGCTGTGCAAAATAGCTTTGAAATCACTAAGCAGGTTATTAATATAATTGACACAACAGTTCAACTTAAGGGCATGCCTTTCACGTTTGAATTATATTTAACATTTTATTTTTAATAGGAAAAATATTGTGCCTTCTGGAATTAATAGAGCATAGTTCTAAAAAGTATATGCATTTTTTCATTAAAAATTTTCTAACGTTTATAGAAGTTTTAGGGATTTGACCGAAAACTTCAAGAAAAAACGCTAATGTGGTTGCTTTAACCATGAAAATAACGTGGAACATTTCCAACAATATTTGTTTTAAGACTATGAATAGGGAGTTTGAGAAGTCACAGAAGTTTTCCCCATAAAATGTGAATAAAATGTCAACATGAAAAAAAGAAGTCGACTTCGGTGGTCTTGGGGTAAAGTGCTCACCTCGGGAACTGATGTTCGTGGCTTCAAACTCAGCCGGGATCGACGGGTTTTTCTTGAGCGATAAAAATCCGTAGCACAACTTTCTTCGGAGGGGAAGTAAAGCCGTCGTCGGTCCCATGTCGATTGTGAAATGTAAAAGAAGCCTGGAAGGTATGTGAAAATACCTTTCCTGGCAAAATTGGTAGGCTCTCGCTCCGAAATTCTCGTGTGCTGATATATCAGTTGATTCAGAAAGTACACGTTAAATACCCCAAATAAATAGAAAGTAAAAAGAAAAGTGGTAGGCGTAGCCTTAAGTTGAGATAGAAACGTTAATTAAGAGCATTATTTTTGCAGTTTTTATAGAAAACACTTTTTTTGGCCAAAATAAATAAAAAATGTATTCAGTACAAACATAGAGTTTAATTGTATTCACATGGTGACCTCAACAGTTGTTGAATATCTGCTAGGGTTGTCCCAAAATTTAACAACTTTTTATCTTCATTTAAAAAGTTTGTCATCCAATGCCGAGCTATGCTAATGACCATTATTCAAGAACTGATGGTATCACTGTGTGTAGAAAATCAAACTATGTTTCTAATGGAGCAATATTTTATTTATTTGTCCCAAAAAAATTGTTTGCTATAAATACTGCAAAAACACATACCTTTTCTTGCATTACATTTCATCTCACCTTAAGCCAAAGGGATTGGGATAAGCAGGACTATTAAGAAAGCAGAGAACAAACTATCATAAACAATCTTTTATTATTATTAGCACCGCGTCTTACTACCCGTTAGGGTTATAAGCACTTACGCTAATTACGCTAATGTGTAATGGTAGGGTGATTGTGAGATGAAATGGAGGACCTACAGTTTAACGTGGAACCCGAACCACGGTGGAGACCTGGCATTCCTCACATTCACAAGATGTCTTGTCAGAGGTGAAGGAAGGGTTTGGTAATCAGATAAATGTGTGCCAGGACCGAGGATTGAACCCTGGACCCCAGCACATTAGACCGACACCTTACCCCTAGACCACCAGGTCACCATTATATTTTATTAAGATCGCAACTTGATGCACTATCACTTTTAGACACATACACATTCTGAAATTGTAACATTCTATTAAGGGTTTCAGCCTAAAGTGATGGGCTATTGAATAGAGTGATCTATGTTAGATTTCAGTAAGATCACATTGAGACATTAAAATATCGCCTTGCACAGATATAGTTTAGTACTATACTAAAGACGCGGGGTTGAGAGATGGAAAGATGACACAAAAATCCCATGTTGACTTTGAGAACTAGGATTAGTATGCTCAATTGTGTTAAGAGATATTGTGATGTATATTAACTGGAGGAAAAATGTTATTTTGACTATTGTTAAAAAAAAATTAAGTATTTTTTTAGTGAATAATTGAAAATTCCAAAAATCTAATGAAAATCCCTGACTTTTTCATGAATTTTCCATGACCTAGCAAATTCCCTGACTTTTCCTTGTTTTCCAATTCACCGGACACCTGTAGAAAACCAGCCTTGGTACATCATGTGAAAGGATTTAAACCAGATTCCGGCTTCCCGCGATAAAGTTAAGGTTAAAATAAACTACTATACGTCCATACCAACCCTCGGTCACTAAGAATATAACGGTCTATATTTGTAAGAAGTATTGCTTCTCTATTATTATTTTTATCACCGCGTCTTGCTACCTGTTTAGGTTTAAAGATAATCTACAAGCATTTGCATGGAAGGAGAGTGGGAAATCATTTAGGAAAAACCTCCCTCAGTACACCCAACCGGGATTTGAACCCCGATCTTCCAGTCACCGAAAATCCTTTACTAACACGAAAGTGACGCGTCAGACCATGCAGCCCCAGATGCGGCCTATCTACATTTTATTACACTAATAGAGTAAGGCTGAGGAAGGCATAATTTTGAGCTAAATGTACCCATATTTGCGAGAGAAACTGAATAAACTATCTAGTAAAAAATATCCTTTGTACACCCAACCGGGATTCGAACTATAAACAAGGAAACCCAGACAAGACGTTATAGAGCATATACAATATATGTATGTAGTTAATGCATTCATTGCAAGTTTCATTAATAATTCAGTTACTTGTTAAACTAATGGTTTGGGATCTTGTTGTTAATAAGTTTTTCATTAATTATTTTGGGGTCTGAACCAACAATAAACATTAATAGAGCTGTGAAACAAATTACAATTCAAAATGTTAATTTTTCTTTCTTTTAATAATTCCGAATTTGATATTTTCTAAACTCAGGGTAGTTCTTTATAAAAACTATGAGTGACGAATGAACCTGAGCACGTGACGAATCCTGATTAGCTCAGTGGTGTTAGAGCATTGGCGCACTATGCCAAGGGTCACAGGTTAGATTCCCGTGTCCAGGTGTCATTTTCCAAATTTACGAATTTAAGCTAACGTCTTAAAATTGAGTTGTGCATTTCACGTATCTCCAGTGTTCGGGATCCGCTTTAAATGCTTTAGCTTTTAATTTAAAAATATATATTTACTGCCCGAGGAGATGTGATCAAAAAATGCCACGCCACCCTTGCCAACCACCCTTTTTTATTCTCCTGGCGGCGTCACGGTTTTAAGTAGCTTCCCTTTTAGGCACACAAAAACATTTAATAAAAACCCATGCAATAAATGGATTTTCTTATCAATAATAATGGGTTCCATGATTTTAAAAACAACTCTCACAACTCGGTGAAATTGTGTATTACATTGAATGTTACGACTCGACGCATGACGGTTGTAACGTTCTTCCTCCGAGATGTTGAGGAAAGTGAGACAAGAGCGCAGATTATGAGAGACAAAGAGCCCCCATAAATATGCCGATACATCATACCACGGCGATAGTATTTTTGACAAATTGCCTGTTTTGACCTAGTCGTAGACACTGTTGGAGAAGGATCAGCCCGCTGCTCCGAAAGTAAATAAAATACACCTATACATACTATTCGGAAAAGCCAGTGAAACATTAGGTACACTGTAGGGGGTATAAGTATTGAAATCTTCCCCGACTTTACTGATTTTTCTGACCCTTTGTTCTATTTTATTTTTTATCTGGACTACTAGAAAATTTACTAGATCTTATTCAATTAAGTGAAAATGACACCCTTGACACATGAATAGAACCCGGGAACTTTGGCTTTGTGCACCAATGCTCCACCAGTGAGCAATGCATTACTAGTCTACTTTCATATATTCATCCGTCAGGTGTTGTGATATGCAGGTGTCACTTTTTTATATTATTAATTCCAAAAACATGAAACTAATAAAATGGAAATATTTTAAAAGCAAAGTTGAAGCGAAGCTTTGAGCATGCGTAGCAAAGTCAAAGATGAAGTAAAATGTAAGGTTGTTGTGTTCGCGCTGCACTAATTTTAAACTTTGAACAATCCGTTAAAGTGGGGTGTAGGGGACGCGAGAAAAGGCAAGTGTTTTTTGCAGTATTTATATCTCATGAAAAATATTCAAGAACTGTTGATATCATGTGAAGAAAATTAAACTTTTTTATGTTTCTACTGAGAACAATTTTATTTTGGGAAAAAATATATTTTGCTTATAATAATCGCAAAAATACTTAAATTTTCTCGTGCACCCCTTAGAAATTTCGAAGCTTTGTACACCCCTAAAAAATGTTAGCAGTGTTGACGAGAGTAAAATATTTTATATTTTCTAAGTGGCAATTCAGAAGAAAATTGAACTGTAGCTGACTAGAAGATATTCGAAAGTTTATCTTACTGTGGATTAAATAAGGTAGTTAAATGCTGTTTTTACATTTTTATGATGATTGGCACGAGCTTCCTGTATTGTCGGTTATCTTTGTTTAACGTTCTGAGAACGTGTAGATCGGGTTTTACATGTCATGTTTAGAACAAGAAGGGTTAGATAGAACTCTTCTCCACTGCAGTGACATATTGTCTTGCAGCTTGTCAACATATCCAAGGTCAAGTGAAGAAGACAAGGTCAATACGTGTTCGGCGTGCCTAGATAAACAACTAACCTATTAAGAAGCATGAGTTTGTCCGCTAATGAGATTTCAAGAGTGAAAATAAAATTGTTACTTCGACTAGGTCTATTCCATTGAGGTAATAAGGTATCTTTATACACTTTTGGATTTGTAATATCTTAGCTCAGGGTGGTCCAACGTGTTCCCTCCCCAGGGCAAAATCTAATTATCACCGCAAGCCGAAGATATATTTAGTAATCATCATCATCATTATTATTATTATTATTTTTATTATTATTAGCATCGCGTCTTACTACCTGCTCGGGTTGTATGCACTTACGCTAATATGTAATGGTAGGGTGATTGTGAGATGAAATGGAGGACCTACAGTTTAACGTGGAATCCGAACCACGGTGGAGGCCTGACATTCCCCACATTCACAAGATGTCTTGTCAGAGGTGAAGGAAGGGTTTATTATTATTATTATTAGCACCGCGTCTTACTACCCGTTCGGGTTATACGCACTTACGCTAATTTGTAATGGTGTGGTGATTGTGAGATGAAATAGAGGACCTACAGTTTAACGTGGAATCCGAACCACGGTGGAGGCCTGGCATTCCCCACATTCACAAGAAGGGTTTGTTATCAGATAAATCTGTGCCGGGACTGAGGATTGAAACCCGGCCGCCAGCACAGAAGCCTGACACCTTACCCCTAGACCACCAAGTCACCATTTATTAATCGTATCAACTTAATATAGGGCTACAAACATCACTTTATACAATTTTTTTTTTGTTTAGTTGAACATTTCAAATTAGTTTGTGTCCCAAAAGTGTATTGTAAAATATTTCTTTAATATCTGTCAAGAGTGTCCTGGAATTCAATGACAACTTTTTATCTTCATTTAACAAGTTCCTCATCTAATTCCGCTATGATCGTGACAGATATTCAAGAAATTGTGAATATCACCGTGCAAAAAAAAAATCAATGTTTCTACTGGAGCAATATTTTATTTATTTTGGTCGAAAAAATCTTTTGCTATAAAAACTGCAGAAACACTAGCCTTTTCTCGCGTCCCCTACATTCCCACCTTAATCTTGGAAGTATGACGTAACTCCAGGGGGAAAAAATGAGTCTATACGTTCTTAATTCTGATTTATCGTGCAAATGTCAGACTGGGTTGGGTGCGTACTACATTTCCTGCTTCCGTGGCGCGAAAACAAAACAACGTGCAGTAAAATAATGTAGGCTTGCCGTGAACCTGTGAGGAACACTGCACTAGGGTGTGATTTTTCTACATGGGAGACTCGTTAGAGAGACATTTCTTCATAATGTAGCTCTCCCAAGACTCCAGAGCCACAAACATGCATCATAGCTACTACTAAGGCGGAACGATTAACTCAATGCCCGAAAGTGGCCGCACTGCTTATAAGATAGCGGACAAAATGTCAAGCGCGACCAGTCTGTTTTGGAGGTGACGTGAAGGTCTGGGTTCAAATACCAGCTGGTTGCCATAAGGGTGTGTTTACTTTAATGGTTCCCTACGCGAATTCGGGTTCCTTTTCTTTGAATACAACCTTCTTCATCCTAACCCCATTGGTTAAGTTAAAAATATTATATCACCTAGACATCCTGGTTATAATGTCAAAATTCATCTGATTTGGTTCGCCAGGTGATCAGGGTTCGAATCTCAGCCTGATATACTGAGGGTAGAGTGGGCCACCGCAACTACTTTAGACTAAAATAAAGCTACATGTTCAATTCTATCGTACTGTTTTTTTTATTAAAATGTAATCAAAAGTTCCAGTGAGTGAGTTTGTGGGTGTCCAAGATACATCATTTGCGAGCATAAACGATGGAATTAAATGTAAAACCACCAGTTTTTGTTTCTTAATTTTGTTTATAAACAAATATTTCTTAGGCTATAAGTATTTGTTCAGTGAATATTGACGGTTACTAGCTTTTTAATCTACTCAAGAAGTGGATGGAGGATCATTTTTCAAACTTAAATATTTCAAAAATAGACCCCCAGCCATTGTCTAACAATGAAGAAGAATTTTTGCTCATGTCGGTAGAAAGATGAACAAGCTTATGTTTTTGTGGACTGAATAGCGAGGTTTCATCAATAAAGTAGCTGAAATGGTATCGGGATTAAATTTACCTCAGTTACTGAAACATAACTTAAGTGATATTTATGAATTAGTGTTTAGGGTCGTAATATTTGTAGTTCCGGTCCGCTTGTAAACTGCCAGTCCACCTCTGATTGAGGGTGTTCATTTCTAAATTGGTTTCTCACTATAACTCGACGAAAATGCGAGTACACTTCCTCTAAACTCGGCCTTCTTCATCCTTACCTAGCCCCATTGGTGTAATTAAAAATTGTATAGCCCGGACGTGTAGAAAGACAAGGAGCAAAGCACGAAGAGTAACTGAGGAAATGAGCACTTGTGAAGGTGAACGGGCGTCAGTCAACTTGCACACACGAGGCTAAAACAACGACACATGCAGCCACAAACAAAGTAATCAAAGGAGATTCTGGGAAACCCGGCAGGTAACGTAATAGCCGTTTATACGGCGATATCACGAGGGGCCGCTGATATGCGCAAGCGTGACTACAGTCCAGTTTACACAGGAAGGGCTTTATCTGACAGAAAAGCTGCTAGATCTATTTTCACGTCTCATACGTCAGGTCATGTGATCTGAAACTGTCACGTTTGATAGAAAGTATCAATTACTATAAAATAGCACTAACACTATAGTGAAATGTTATCAATGTGAGCCAGCTCCGGTGGTCGCATGAGCCTGGAAGAAAAGGGAAACCCTCGGTGGCAGTCTGGCAGATGTGAAATAGCAGGGCTGAACTGACGTGAGGCCACGGGCAAACTTCGTTTGCGGGGCCCCCAGGTTGTTTTAATACCACGTCTTACTACCCGTTAGGGTTATACGCTTATGTACTCATTTCACTAGTGTTTTAGGGATAAGGGAAGTTATATTAAGAGGAAGTGTACCTATATTTGCGGTGAGGTAGAGGGGGAAACAATTTTGGAAAGCTAACCTTAATACACTCTACCGAGATTCGAATATGACAAGACAAGACGCCCAAGGAACGTAAGGTGTTATAGGAGCATATAATGAGTAGTAGTGGATAAATTTAATAGAGGGTGGGGGTCCCAACACACATTGTATTGTCATTTGAATTTTCCTCATCCCCCGCTTGCTATCATCCTACTGTCGAGCAGTTTTCCGCCCAGTTATGAGCCCTGGGTGTTTAATGAATTTATTTTCGACTATTATAGCTTCTGAACGTTCTTATTTACTGGTGGCAAGTTTGAACCCGACTTAAAAAGAGTTTTGAGTTGTTATTACACTAAACTATATTTTCAATATGTAGATTTTTAAAAAAAAAGCTTTGTAGTTCATACGAACCCACAATATAATGTATTTGTGTGGATGTCCGCCATATAATTGTGTTATAATAACATACCCATTATCACTCAATCATGGTATTGACGTACGAGCCAATATCAATTTTTTCCTGCCTGTTCTACAATTAATTACAATTAAACCCACTTCGATGGCCACATGGTCTAAGGCAGCGTAGATCAACCTACAATTCGCGGGCCAGATCTGAACCGCTGACTGATTTGTTCTGGCCAGCTAAAAATTTGGCAAACAAACAATTGTGTTAGTAAAAATAGACTAATAACTAATTTACTATTATGAGAGATATAAAGTTAAAACATTTTTGCTGGAAACTTTTCTAAAACCTGCCCACCAACATTTTTTAAAACCCATACGACCCGCGATATCAAAAAGAATGCTAACTCAGTCTAAGGCATCACTCTGGTTATATGCTAGACTGCCGATGATGAGAAGATTGGGGTTCGAAGCCCAGTCATGTGTATTGAGGTTTTTTCTAAAATGGTTTTCCACTCTTCCCCCGCGCAAATGCGGTTGCACTGTGTGGGGGAAGGTGAGGGAAACACTAAACTCAGTATTTTCACTTTTTTTTAGCAAAAGTTTATTTTAATCAAAACAAATTAAATAGTGCTCAGTTAGATATAGTCTATTTAGTTTAGTTTTCTACGCATCTCAAACAGTTCTTGAATATTAGTCGTGAGCTAAGCGGCGTTGAACAAAGAGGTTTTAAATAAAGATAAAACATCATGTTCAGATTCCACGAAGTTCATCACAAATATTCAAAAATTGTCGAGATTACCACATTAGCACCTTGTCTTACTAACCGTCCGGTTTATACGCTTATGTACTTGTTCCGCTAATGGTTATGGGTATTAGGAAGATTGTATTTAAAGGAAGTGTACCCGCATTTGCGTGGCGTAATAGTGGAAAACCATCTTGGAAAAACCGAGCTCCGTACACCCGACAGAGATTCGAACCTCAATCTCCCCGTCTCCAGCCATCTAATCTACTGTTAGAGTAGCACGTTAGACCACGCGCCCACCGAAGCGGGTATTTTGAAAATTGAATTTAGGATTATCGTTTGAAGCAATATTTTATTTACTTTGGGAAATAAAGTTATAAAAAAACTGTAAGAATACGGACCTTAACTTAGATTTTCCTCTCCCCCTCTCTCCCAACCTCCTTTTAAGATAGATTTATAATATAAATGTAAAACAAGGAGTGAACAAAATATTTCATCACGGGGAATTGTAAAACAGAGGTATTTGTGGAACCCTTGGTAGAGTTAGTGTTCTGGTTGCCTGAAATTGTATTCATAGCGTAAATAAAACAAAGAGGTTGATAATAACAATGCTTTGTAAATTCATAAATATCGTGGGTTTTTTTTGTCACCAAGTATTACTACCCGTTCGTGTTATACGAATATGTACTAGGTAGTTACGAGAATGTGGTAAGGGTGAGGAAGGTTAAATGAAGAGGTAGTGTGTCCTCATTCATGTGGAGGGAGACTGAAACACCATCCAGGAACAACCCACCTCAGTAGACCCGATCTCTTCGCCATCAGCAGTCCAGTCTATTACAAGAGTGACACCTCGAGGTTCGCTTCCAGTTAGCCGAACCGAAGTGCGGAAGCCAGTACCACTCACACCTAGTCGAATCCAATCTGTTCCGAAGCGCGGAATTTGGACTCTATCTAAGAAAAGAGGAAAGTCGTAATGCACTCCACAATGGATGGTTTAGAAGCATTGGCGCTTTTGTGCGAAGAAGTCGAAAAAGAATAAAAAAAATAAAAAATAAAGCTTTGTATTCGCGTGACAAGGACGTTTGCCACTTGTTATTGACTGTAGACCAAACCTTACCAAAAACTTTGATATTTCTTTCACAATAGTTAGCTATAGTACGATTTTGGTAGGAAGAAAAGTAGAAATTAGTTGTTAAAGTTACTAAAACCATTTTAATATATTGATACATCAAGTCTTGCTACCTTCAGTTGTCCCTTTTGATAAATATTATCAATATCTATAGAATAAGACAAATAATAAAGTAAAATGTTATCAATGTTGACCGCAAATAAATATGTTTGTATTTTCTCTGCTGTTCTTCCAACCAAAATCAGGGTATAGATGTCATAGTAAATATAGTGTCCATATAAAATATAAGATCCAAATAAATGTAAGTAAGCTTACCAGTACTATTTTCAAAATGTTTACCCATCTCTTTCTACGCATTATCTCTCGTGTTTGTATTGCTATAGTTTTTTTTATCATTCTTATCATACATTAATTAATCTGTAACTCTGAACTAAAGTAATTAGTTTTTCTTAATCCATTCCCGCTTCACTTTAAACAAGCAATCCACATTAACTAAAAGCGCCTGCACCTTCGCTGCACCCAAGCTATCGGATACTTCATCATCTCTGCGAGTTTGCCTGGTTACCGAAACTTGTAACGAGTTATATGGAATTATCCATATCAACAATTTATTATTCAAATCTATATTCAAAATTACGATATTTAATATTCGAGCGGGTAGTAAGATTTGTTTATGTTGAACTGTCGAGTTGCAAGGTGTGGTGAAATCCTTCTACGTCTGTGTTTAAAAAGACAACGCACTTTCTGTGGAAAGAAACGCACCTGGATGACCTCACCCCTTTTCTTTTAGGAAGCTTCGAGAAGGAACTGTCGCTTGATATACCCCTTGAAATGCGCACATCTACTCACTACTGGTGACCTCTCCTTCTTGACAAGAAGACGTATAGCTACGATTCATTTAACGCAATAGTCGGGCTTTTTATCAAAATATAAAATGCGTGTAATGTCTAGCTAAAAGTAAACAGTTCATTCATTTAAAATATAATAAAAGAAACACCATGTTGTGCGACTCTAGTGACCATTCCGAGACCACGTCGCCCTTAACCCCTTTTTTCCTCGAGCCCCTCCCTCGCGCGGTCCGCTGGGCGGGCCACCGTCCTCCTCAAGGCCCGTCCACTAAGTTACAAACACTCTAAGAGATCGCGCCAGGGCGAAGGGCTCGATCAAGCTAAAGACAATAAGCAATAAAAGGAAAAAAAACTTATTCAAATGTAAAAACATTTAATAATGATGCAATAATCGTAGTCTTAGATTAAGCATAAGAAGGTTAACATAGACATGATAGGATAAGTTAGAAAATAAGACCAAGGAGGAGGGTTGGCCACCCTCCTCTCAATGATAGAAATCGCACTTGTGCGGACATAAAGTAAAAATAAATAATAAAGATCACCTGTCTCCTACCTATTGATTTAGTTTCATTTCTTTCACCCAAACACTCCTTCCAAACACTCCTCAGCGCTCAGAACCATCCGGGCTGCCATTATTCCTTCACCTATCCTTTTTTTTATCTAGTTAATTTTTCCTCAGCGCTCAGAACCATCCGGGCTGCCATTATTCCTTCA
>CABEEJ010001662.1:57266-102636 GCA_901482245.1 Timema douglasi
ATATATATATATATATAGAGAGAGAGAGAGAGAGAGAGAGAGTCATAAAACATAAAACTCGTGTACTATTAAGGCCACAGACAATTAATAGACACCGACTCTCAACCTTACAGCGTTTCGCTGCGCTCCTTTTGGCAGCTTGAGTCCTTCAACACTGGGCTTCGCTAGGGTTACTGCTGGGTGATGATAGGACTAACCGCAGCGATCCTAGTGTTGAAGGACTCAAGCTGCCAAAAGGAGCGCAACATCTGATCTATCTAGGCAACCCCCTTAATCAGGATGTTCTTCCAGGTCCGGTGTTTGACATTCTGGGGAGACTCGTTTGTTTCCAAGCAGCATTGTGTGTGATAAGTTAGGCTCTAAGAAATAGTTTTAATTACAACGTGAGTTGGACAATCCACCTGATTCTCTCTCATCAAGATCTGATGGACGCTTTTGATCGATGTATCACTCCATTTTACTCTTATTAGGATTGTTTGCTTTGAGTATTGCTAACTGTGTGCTTTTAATTACACTAGGATTATTTAATAGGATCTGTCTCTCTTATGCATTCAGAAATGTGCCGAGTGGTCTAGTGGTCATAGGTTCTGGCTACGGACCCAGAGGTCCCAGGTTTGATTCCCAGCATGTCCAGATTATCTGGGAAGCAGTGGGTCTGGAACGGGTTAGATTCAGCCTAGGGTGGATAAATAAGGAGCTACTCGAATAAAGAAGTAGTGGCTCCGGTATAGAAAGTCGAGCTTAATAGCTGGAGTCATCGCTGTGCTGACCACATGACACCCTCTATCTGCAAGAGTTGGCACTAATTCATCAAACAGTTTGGTAGCCACTCGGTAGGTATAGCCTGAATGTGGGCTGACACCATGGAGTTACTTTTATTACATTTTGAGTGGATGGTAATCATCGTTATGAATAAATAAAATAAAAGAGAATGTGGGAGTGGGGGAGGGGGTCTCAAAATTTCCTAAGATAGCATACAGTTAAAGGGAAATAATAAATGTTCGAGAACCCATGTTCTATATGGACACCTCTTCAAATAATTCCCTTGAAATAATCCCTTGACGTTCTTGGACAACGGTGGTTGAGGGTCCTCGGCCCCCAAATATCCATTGCAACTTTTAGAGTACAGCATACCTATTATTTTTTCTCAGAATATGCCACTGGATGAGAAACTTTATAAAAGAAGAGAATAAGTTGTCATCCAATTACAGGACATCCTTGACAGATATTTAAGAACTGTTGACATCACCAATCAAACTTATGTTTCAACTGAATACATGTTTTGATTAATTTTGCCTAAAAAATGTGCCTTTTGATTAAAAACGGCAAAAAAACTGTCCTTAACTCGCGTCCCTTTTTTCCCCACCTTAACTGTATTTTTATTCCACGTCTTACTACCCATTCGGGTTGCACGCTTAAGTACTAATCACGCTAATGGGTTGGAAAATGGGAAGGTTGAATTTAGATTACGTGTACCCGCATTTGCGTGGAGGAAGAGTGGAAAACCATTTAGGAACCCACCC
Source organism: Timema douglasi (assembly GCA_901482245.1). Lineage (NCBI taxonomy): Eukaryota > Metazoa > Arthropoda > Insecta > Phasmatodea > Timematidae > Timema > Timema douglasi. Next base: position 58,790 of record CABEEJ010001662.1, read on the forward strand.
GCCTCCCCCAGTTCACCCGACCGAAATTAAAACCTTAATTTCCCCGTCCTAAGCAGTCTAGCTCAACACCAAACTAGCACCGAGGCGGGTACTTCAACTGTACTTGTAGGTTTTCTTACAAAGCAGTCCTTTCCTACAATTGGCCTAATTTATTGACACTGTCCAATAACAAAAAATATAACAAATATGGTTAGAGGGTGTATTATGAACTATTTAAACGACAACTATAGTTTCAATTTCCATTTACTATATTATCAAACCTTTTCATCCATGAACTTTTTTTTTAATAAAACTTTATTTAAATCAAAAACATCTTTATTTTAATAATTCTCTTCAACCTTCTTATTTTTTTCTCATTCTTAAGTATATAATCAGGCTTTCACCGCTTGAGCCTTGAGATGATCTAGACATCCGCCCCTCCCAACCAACCGGGAAGAGGTTTGGTACCTCATAGCCCCCGGTAGGTAGCCAAGGGCTCTCTATTAATGTTGGCAAAGTTTACTATGTATAAAGTGTAAGGCCTTATGAGGAATCCTTGAAGCGAAGGCGTAACTCTCGTGTTAGACAAGACTGCTGATGACGAGGTGATCTGGGTTAGAGTCCCAGTCGGGTGTACTGAGGGTGGTTTTTCCTAAATAGTTTTACACTCTCCCTCGATGCAAATTCTGGTACACTTGATTTAGAAACCAGCTTCAATGGCCGAGCGGTCAAAGGTGTCACTCTAATGTTAGACTGTCCTGCTGATGATTGGGAGATCAGGATTCGAATCCCGGTCAGGTCTACAGAGGGCGGTGTTTATCCTAAATATTTTCTCACTCTCCTTCCGTCTGAATGCGGATAGATTACCTCTAAAATGGTTTATTCCCCATCCCTACTTCATTAAAGTAATTATCATATATGTGTATAAACCGGACGGGGTGTTGGACGCGGTGTTGAAAAAAAAAAACTTAAATAAAGATATAATAAAAAAGTATCTAAACATAGAAAGAAAGAGTAAACTTTTAGTTTAGGTTGAAATACAAAAGTAACTAACTAACCACACGTGAATATACAAAGGTGTGAAATACTTAAGTACCTAAAAAAAAGTTTGGACAAATATGTATTTTACACCTGAAGTATAAACAGTGGATTCGTTTCTTGCGCGCTGGGTCAAGGATACTTTTTTTTTCGACCTTCAAAATAGACTCGCTACAGAAGACAGTCTCAGACAGATACAATGTTCCTGGGAGTTAGTTTGTCCCTGCAGCAACATTGAGAATCAATCAGAGAAAACAAAACTGGGAAAACACAAAAATACATAGTTTCCTGATTCTGAACCATGTGGGTGCCTGGCTACAGTTTCATTTATATACGAAGAAACTTTTTTGACAGTTACAGTATTTACAAACACAAATGTCATGTAATTATATGTCAATTCATGTGATCCGCAGCTTTCATTTATGATAGATAATATCAATACCTATAAAAAATATATTTAGCAGCTCGTCTTACTACCCGTTCGGTTTATACGCTTAAGTACTAATTACATTAATGGTTAGGAATGGGTAAGGTTGAATTTAGAGGCCAAGTTAACCCGTATTTGCGTGGAGGGAGAGTGTAAAACCATTTAGGGAAAACCACCCTGAGTACACCCGCCCAGGAATCGAGCCCCAATCTCCCTGTCATCGTCAGTCCAGTTTACCACGAGAACGACGCCTGAGTAGACCAACCGACCAATAGAGATCAGCATTTTACAAACGAGGATTTGCCATAGTTATCTTGAGCTCCGTTAGGCTATTTTAGAATATTCTTTATTTGTTTTTACATGATAAAATAGCACCAATATCTAGGATTGCCAATTTTCCCAAATCTGAATAAAGGACGTTTGTTAAAGAAGTAACTAGAACATTTGATGTTTTCCGTTTGATTTATACTTTTATATTTGTAAAATTTAATCGTCGCTATAATACAGATTAGTGTAAACATTTATATGAGGGCTCCAACCTGTTTTTTTTTTCTGATGCAAGGGCTTATTTTGTATATATACATATTTTTTTGCGAATCCCTGCTATATATTCTATAGTATAAAGATTTCTTCATTCGTTAACAAATGGATACCCGCCTCAGTGGCGTAGTTAACTAACGTGCTAGTTTCGTGTTGAGCTAGGCTGCTGAGGAGGAATATATAGAGGTTAGAATCTAACTCAGGTGAACTGGGGTAGGGGTGTGTCCTAAATGGTTTTCCACTCTCCCTCCACGAAAATGCGAGCTCACTTCCTATATATTCGCCCTTCCCAATTCCTAGTCTACTAGCGTAATTAGTAGCTACTTAATAGTATAATCCGAACGGGTAGTAAGACGCAGTGCTATAAAAAAATCCTTCTGTCTCTATCGGCCACCCATGGAAGAAGGACAAGGAGGAAAAGACGATTGCATCACGTTATTCGAATGTTCTAGAAGCCAAACCTTTGTAAACAGGCCTGTTGGAACTTGGATGGCGGAGACGAGGACACTCGTGTGGTAGTCACCGAGCGGTTAGGACCTGCCACCGTCGAGAGAAAACATGTTTTCTTATTATTCACCTATGTGAGTCGAGACCATAATTATTCCGCGCCGTCAATCTTGATCTAATCTCTTTTAAATTATCCTAGTTCCCTAAGAAATGATAAAACAAGCGTGTGATAGAGCAGATCGCATATTCACCCTGTTCAATACAGCAATTAAATTTACTTAAGTTATTTCAATTATAGCCTTACAACAAATTACATCATCAACTTAAATCAGTATAATATCAAAACGCATGAACCCCGAACGTGTGTATTAAATAACAAGAAAAATATACATTCAAAATACCCGCCTCTTTGGCGTAGTTGGCTAACGCGCTTGTCGTATTGAAGCTCGACTGCCGAGGACGGGGAGATCGAGGTTCGAATCTCGGTCGGTTGAACTGGGGGTGGTTTTTCCTAAATCATTTTCCACTCTCCCTCCACGCAAATGCGGGTTCACTTCCTCTAATTCAACCTTCCCAAGTCCTAATACATTAGCGTAATTAGTACTTAAAGCGTATAAACCGAACGGGTAGTAAGACGCGGTGCTAAATATTATTATTATATTCAAAATATGAATTACAAAATACAAGTTTTTATTTTATAAACAGATGCGCATAAACACAAACGAGCACGATTTTTATGACTTCGTCAACCACCTCAATGTTATCTGGTTCGCCATCTTGAGTTACTAAGTAAACGCAGCTTTTTATAAGCTCTCGTTAGTAAAACGTTTTTAGTTTTGAGTGAATCACAGGCGCCACTTCCACAAAATAAAGAAACATTCAAACGCTTATTTTCATAAGTTCGTGTTCAATAATGTAAAGCTTTTAGCTATATTCATTTTCACTATTAGCAATACCCGCCTCTGTGGCGTAGTTGACTAACGCGCTTGTCGTGTTGAGCTCGGCTGCTGAGGACGGGGAGATCGAGGTTCGAATATCGGTCGGGTGAACTGGGGGTAGTTTTTCCTAAATGGTTTTCCACTCTCCTCCACGCAAATACGGGTTCACTTCCTCTAATTCAACCTTCCCAATTCCTAAACCATTAGAGTAATTAGTACTTAAAGCGTATAACCCGAAGGGATAGTAAGACGCAGTGCTAATTATTATTATTATTACTATTAGTAAGGATAAATATAAGATGATATTTGCAAGAAACGTACTTGTAAAAAAGTATTATTATTATTATTATTATTATCACCGCGTCTTACTACCCGTTCGAGTTATACGCACTTACGCTAATGTGTAATGGTAGGGTGATTGGGAGATGAAATGAAGGACCTACAGTTTAACGTGGGATCCGAATCACGGTGGAAGCCTAGCATTCCACACATTCACAAGTGTAAAACAGTAGAATGATTGTTAACCCTCTAGTCAATGAAACATTAAAAGTGATTAAAGAGGTTAATTTATTATAAGAAGAAATATAATTTTTGTATTCATTTTGGAATAAAATAAATAAATATGAATTGAAAAAGATAACAAACAATCTTTATTAGGAATAGAAACCTTAAGTCAGGAAAAATCGATTAACTTATATACCCACTTCCCTAGGAATACCACAAAATATACTCAAAGATGTTAAAGAGCAAAATGGTTATACAATTTGGAGGATTGACATAGACCTAATATATTAAAACTTTAACAATTAACATATGAAATAGTCAAGGACTCGCCATACATGACAGAGAATAAATAAACAAATCACAAGGATGACAATCACACTGAAATTTGATAAAAAGTTGTGACAAGAATTAATACAAATTGTACTTAATTGAAGGAAAAATTAAAGGTGGTAAATAGATTAATTACATATAGGAACATTAAAATTGAATTTAAAAAAAGAATTTAAATTCTAACATATCATATATCAAGTTTAATATGTTTTGCATGTAATTTTCTCATCGTTTATCTCTAAGGTATTTTTTACAATCTAATTAACTGCCTAAATCTATTTGCTGTTTATTAACTTTAATTTTTCCTTCAATTAAGTACAATTGTATTAATTTTTGTCACTACTTTTTATCAAATTTCAGTGTGATTGTAATTCTTGTGATTTGTTTATTTATTCTCTGTCATGTATGGCGAGTCCTTGAATATTTCATATGTTAATTGTTAAAGTTTTAATATATTAGGACTATGTTAATCCTCCTAATTGTATAACCATTTTGCTCTTTAACATTTTTGAGTGTATTTTGTGGTATTCTTAGGGAAGTGGGTATATAAGTTAATCGATTTTTCCTGACTTAAGGTTTCTATTCCTAATACAGATTGTTTGTTATCTTTTTCAATTCATATTTATTTTATTTCGAAATGAATAAAACATTTCTTTTTCTATTTCTTCTTATAATAAATTAACTCCTTTACTCACTTTTAGTGTTTAATTGACTAGAGGTTTGACAATCATTCTACTGTTTTAAAAGTACGTTACTTGCAACTCTCAATGAAAAGATGGTTAAAAAAATATGGAAAACCAATTATTTTCTGTGAAATTTTTGACTTCCGGTAACAACTGAACACATGGTCTTGCAGATAATTTGGTTTGGCCAATGAATTCCTGAGAATATATCTTGTAACATTTCTTAGCTCTCACCTTCACTCCTATGGCGACTCTACTTTCAAACACAACCAGGTGGGATACAAGGACACAACGCCATTTATTGCGCTAAATCTGATCTGAGAAGTGTATTAGATAAACTATAACCTGATTTTCTTACGAAAAACCATTTGGAAGGCCTTCTCCTCCAACAGAATCTTGCAATTTAGTAGGGTTCTAGTAAGGGGAGAGTGAGAGAGCCTTTGAGGAGGCAATTCGTAGGAAAAATCTGCCCATTCTTACCTTTGCCTAGTTTCTAAGCTAAATGTTTAGAAAATAATAATGTTAAAACATTCTTAGCCTAGATTTGATATGGCAGACACAAGTAGGCTCTGACATAGAAGGCCAATTACCAATCCTCTCTCCAGACGAAATATGGCACGTATATTTAAAATTTACCCTTCCAATCCTGCGCTATTTGATAAGTTGCTGATAACCGGGCGGAGAAAATACGAGTTGTCATAGTTAAGTTCTAAATTTATATTTAAAGCTGATCAGGATATTTAAACATATTTTGAGCTGTTTTGATCACGATTTTATTATTTTAAGGGTATATTAATTTCATGTGTGTTTTTAAAGGCACAAACATCAACGCTCTACTGATAATCCAATGGGGCAGTAAAGCACGTAGCATAAACAAAAATATAAACATAAAAAGTCCTTGCTTTTATAGAATGATAATATAGGCCTATTCGCCCGTGACTTGTAAAGAGAAGCCCCAATGAACTACTTCCCGACTGACTTGACAAAATGGCTACAGGCCGACCAGAGGTTACGAATCCGGAGATGTATTTCGTGACTTTCCTACTGTCAGAAATGTTCAATGTTATCATGAAAAGACTCTACCATAGAAATCAAGAGTTGAGCTTTAAAGCTTTATTCAAAAAGAAAATGTTGTGACATTAGTGTTTATTTATTTGACATGCACTTTCTGAATAGATTGATTATATCCACACACGAGGCAGACTCTGGGTCATCTCCGACGATTAGTTATTCAATATGATCTATACAAGTTAAAATATTAAGGTGGAAAGGTAGGAAACTCGAGTTTTAAAGGTTTTTATAGCAACATTTATTTGGAGCTAAAATACATAAGATATTGCCCCAGTAAAAACACAAGAGTTTAGTTTTATTCACATGGTGATAGAAATAGTTCTTGAATATCTCTCAAGGGTGTCCTGGAATTTAATGAGATATTTTTATCATCATTCAAAAAGTTTCGCATCTAATGCCGCTATGCTCATGACAGATATTCAAGAACCGTTTATGTCACCGTGTGGAGAAACTTAAGCCCTACGTTTCTAGTGAAGCAATATTTGATTTGTTTTGACTAAAAAAAATGTTGCTATAAAAAAAACTACAAAATCACTGTCCTTTTCTAGCCTCCCCTACACTCCCACCTAAAATCACGCCGGCTCTGGATCATCTTCACCAATTAGTTCCAAGACCTCCCGCTCGTCAGCAAAATATCCGCTAAGTTGGCAAACCTGGAATGTGTAGGAATGGCATGGGACTTGATTGCGCGGTTACAGGTGCTTTGATGATACAGCACGTGACGTCACACGTTACGTAAACCCGCGAGCCAGAAGTTGCCAACAGCCGTACAAGCTTGTTGCGCGGTTTAAAAAAAAAAACTTTGGTTCTTTCAATGTACTACATGACGTAAAACGTGACTTATCTTACGACTTTACACTTAACCTAAACGAATATAATCTTTAGCTTCATGAAATGTATGACTTTAACTCTCTCTCATTTTGACAGAAACAGATCTTACTAACGCAGTCAATACACCGGAGTTGTTGGTAAGCACATGTTTATAAAGGGTTCGATATAACCGACCCTTGAACTAGATTAGATAACTTCATAGGAAAAGCACTAATCCGCAATCAATTGTATTGCAAACAGCAGTAAGCGGGTGGTTTACTGTTGGACTGTGACTTGGGAAGCCGGGGTTCAATCTACGACTAGGTGCGCTGGAGACTATTATTCCCTGTATATTCAGGCGGTTTCTCATGCATTCAGATTTTAAACTCTACCCTCACCGTTATGTTCACATATATTACAAATATTTCTGTGGTTTATAGCCAGTAGGCTACTGGTTTTAAATTGTTATTATTATTATTTTTATTATTATTAGCTACGCGTCTTACTACCCGTTCGGGTTATACGCATTTACGCTAATGTGTAATGGTAGGGTGATTGTGAGAAGAAATGAAGGACCTACAGTTTAACGTGGAATCCGAACCACGGTGGAGGCCATGGCATTCCTCGCATTCACAAGATGTCTTGTCAGAGGTGAAGGAAGGGCTTGGTAATCAGATAAATTTGTGCCGGGAACGAGGATTGAACCCCAGCCGCCAGCATAGAAGTCTGACACCTTACCTCTAGACCATCAGGTAACCGACTACTGGTTTTAAAACATTCTTAAACAAATATTCAAGTGTTCTATCGAGTTCTTCGCTTATTTCTTTGTTTATATTTCCTAGTACAAGTATAGCGGCGATTACAGAGAATAGCCGACTTTTCAGTCCCTAATCTACAAAGTGTATCTAAATAATAAAAGCCAAGTGGCATCTGTTTGTCTAAAGAAGGTAGAAAGCTGAAAATCCACACACTGATTACTTAAGTTATCTCCAAAATTCTTAAAAACTTATATTTTTTTTCGCAAGAGTTGCAATTAAGCATACTCCAATCATGTGGTTAGAGTTATAAATATAGATATAGGCCTATGGAGTGGAAGTTGTCTTAACATGACCTACCACTTTTAAGTTTTCGGAATCTTATAAAATTGCGTTTTTGAATTTTAATTCTATTAACTTCTATAATATAAAAGCATTTAAATGAACACTAACAAAAAATCAAGAATAAATAATTATATAAAGAGTGCACTGTATCATTATATCCTAATGGTTTGAGTAAAATGACATATTAAATCTAACACATAAACCTTTTATTATGATTTATATGATATTACGACATCTTATTATCATAGCATGAAAATATCACAACATGTTTTTTCCTCTTAGCAAGGTCAGCACACTCATTATGTACGAGTCAACAGTTTTCAAATCAAACATATTATCTATAATTCTCTTAGTCTTGAATGCAATTGCAATAAAAGATGACATAATCAACATAACCTGGGTTCAATTCACGTATTCAGCTTATCATTTTTCACTTAATTTAAATATTCTTAGTTTAATGAGAATTTCCCAGAAGCCTTGTTGCATGAGTAGCGTGTCTTCTTGCTGAGCTAAAGGTCTAAGGGTTCTATTCCTGGTGTGGCCGAAAACTATTTCATTGGGGAAATGTTGGTTTCTCTTTTCACAGTAATGAATTAAGGGCCGGAGGCTGGATGTTGTGTCTGTTCTAGATTTAAGCTGATTGATAAGTCGTGTGCTGATAAAATTAGTTAAATCATAAAGTGCACGTTAAATACCTCAAATAAATGAAAATGTAAGTCCTTGTCGTGGGTCTATTTTCACTAAAATAATAATTACTAAAATAACCAAGACATCGTATAGGGTAAAATTAAACACTCTGTCAAATTACCCTTAAGAGTGGTTTGCCATTTTACCCTAAATCACAACCTCTGGAATAATAGAACAATAAACCAAGAAAAATCAATTTATTTGAGAAATTATATATAAAAAATACAGGTTAATACACGTGTAATAACACTAGTCATGGTTAAAATAAAATTACTTACATTTTAGTATGTTTGTTGACAATGAAAGCGAACACAAAATAAATTTTAACTACTCTAAGCACATTCTTACCTGCCTCCTCAGGCATTCACGTGAAAAACCTGTGGGCACACAACTTTTTTCCCCCTGTGTGGTTTCTTACCACCCCCCACGTAATTCCGGTAAAAAAAATTATAAATTCCCTCCTCATATATAATTTGTGTGGATACGATACACAGTCCCATTATCATATGAAGAACCTTAACTGACTACTATGAAAGTTTCAAGAACTAATTTTACGTATTCATACTTTAAGTCATGTTATTTCCAGCCGTTACTTTTGATCATCAAAACATGAACAATAACAATTATAAAAAAGTTTTATCATTGAGATATTTAACGTTCACTTTCTGAGCCGATTGATTATATCAGCACAAAACTTATAAACGAACTTAAATCTAGGCCATCCCGTCTCCCGGCCGTTGATTCATCACTGTGAAAGGGGAACCCACATTTCACCAATTATACTTTTCTCCAGCCAAACCGAGAATCGAACACGGAAACCCCTAAGTCAGTGAGCAGACACGCCACTGACTGAGCTAAGGTGTAGAGCAGTAAAACATATCTGTTTTGGTATATTTTCTAAAAGGTTCTTTCTATGAAAATTGTGCTGTACACAAACCTTCAGTGGAAAGTTTTCCCGGAGTACGAACGAGATAATTTAATTTAGTCTGGTAGTGTATTTGCCGCTAAGTTCCGCGTCCCTTTCTCGGGAGCAGTCTATTTGATCTGATCCGGGATGGATAGAGGGGCGTTTGACACAAGTATGACTGCTGAAAGACGTGACCGGAGCGATTGGTCAATACAGCTCCTAACCTCTGGGTTTTATAAGTTCACAGCGCGACCTAAGCCTTACTTCATTGTTCTTCTTAGCTCACCGCCGTAACACTCTGCAAGTGAACTACGAAATTGAGCGATATTCAAGTCACATTTTCGTGGACAAAAAGATAACGACGCTGCCTACTTGGAGATTTCGAAGCTATTTTGCGAAGCAGGTTGCATCTTTAACTTGACGCATCAAAGCTCTTAAAGCTCTTTCACTTAGACGACAATGTACGAAATAGAAATAGAGGGAAGAAAATGTGCAGTCCCCTCTGTGAGACTTCTTGTTTATCTTTTGATAACACCCTCTTTCTCTGACGAATATAAACACGCGCTATAATATTTAGGCGTAAACTTTGACTTTCTTTTTAAAATTACTTTTTCTTGTTTCCTCCTATTCTAGATAAACATATGCTTTCACGGACATTTTTAATCTACATTCTGACAGGAAGATTCCTAACGGCTATTTTCATAAATAAACCAAGTAGCCTAAGTTATAGATAATTTATAAAAAAAATATTTACATAAAAAAAGTTACTTCAAAATAAAACATAATAATTGTGTGACGCTGTAAGAATATTTTTAGAATTAGTTAATAATTTATTTATTTCAATGTTTTATCTTTAAAGCGCGCTGAATAAAACGTAAATTCATGAACATAGGAAATCCTATCTTGATTTGCAGTAACGTCATAGGTAAGGTCGGATGCTTTAGAAATAAACCCATCTCACGGTCGATTAACCGGGAAATTAGGTAGTGGGTACAAGATTAAGCTCGCTCGAACCAGAAATCGTATCGGAGTGCGGTTTTTATGTTTACTTCATTTGACAACGGCGAAATCAGTTCAAATAGTATATTTACTTATTATAATTTTTGTTTCTTTTTGCAATGTTGTTGAATTTTTTAGAAACCTGGCTCAACAGTTTCTAAAGTAGAATCCGAATCTTAAATTTTATTTCGAGTCTCGAATCCTCTATATCCTTAAATTTGTGCCATTTTCTTTAAAGTGAGGGGGGGAAAAGTCGTTTAAATCCACTTGCAATTGCTGTTTTGTTTTTAATGTCTATTACGTCATAAACAGGGGCGGATCCAGACCATTTTCATAGGGAGGAGGGGGGTCATAGTTATAAATACCGCTAACATAATTATTTACAATGTTAGATTCCTGTTTAAATCCATTTAATAAATTATCATTCATATTTGATCTTATGTATGTTTTAAACCATGGTAATTCTATCCAATTTTTTTTAAATAAGATAGTTTTTATAAACTATTTGTGGTGACCCTCTTACAACAATTTTTTAAAAAAAAGGTTCACCCTAGAATGTATGAGTAGTCTTCGCCTTGATTTTTTTTTAAATAAGATTCTATAAGCCATTTTAAGTGTTCCTAACCGAGAAATTTTTGAAATTTGGATGCCCCTCGAAGCTATTTAGAGTAATACTCACCTTAATTTTTTACGATAATTAGATAGCTCTAGAAGATAATCTTTGAACTGGTCTTCCACAAACAAAATTTTGAAGTTTAAATTAATTGAGAAACTAGGCTGTTTGGGGTGGTCTTCACCTGGAAGTTCTTCAAAATGACGCATCTAGAAGCAATTTGGAATTGTCCTCCCCAAGACACTTGTGAAAATTGGATAACCTTGGAAGCTATTTAGAGGTGTAATATCAGAGAGTTTGAAATATATCTAGGGAAGGAATTTATTCCAGGGGGCAGAGTCCCCTATAGTTCCACTGCTCCTGTTGTCCACACATACTCTATATTCTGTATTCGTGGATGAACCGCTCTCAGTTGATTATTAGTCTTCTTTGACGTGTGGTAGTCTACCCTCTCTATGCGGAACAATGTTCGTTATTCGCTATGCACGACAAATATTCTTACTTGAGAACGACTATTTTTTCACACTTGCCTGAGTCATATCAAGAGTTGAATAAACGTGGACGAATAACGAACGTTTGGATCAGAATTAAGAGGTGTATGCAGGTAAAAAGATACAAAATTGTATAATTGATCTGTGTTGTATTTTCTTTCTAAAATTTGTACTTTCATCTTGTTTTTTGTATTAATTTTCTAACTTTCACAGAGGGGGTCAACTGATCCTTTGACCCCCTCCCCCCTGAATCCACGGCTAGCCATAAACAACAAAGAAAACACCCTTTTTAAGTAAATTTATAATATTAATAAAATGTTGCCCTTTTTTGTGATTTTGTTACCCTCCCAACTACACTAGTCTATGATTACTTTTACCAAATGCTTAAAATGGTCACTTGAAGTCAAGGCCTTCATACTTGCATTAGCGATACTTTGAGATTTTTATGAATCTCAAATCTCTTAAATACCTTACCATAAGATTCGAGGGATTCAGGAATCGAGGATTCAAGCATCCCATCTCTAATTTTTACATTCATATTTTCAACATATTTTAATATCTATTACGTTAATAGCTTTTTACCATTACTATCTTTATTATTATTATTAGCACCACGTCTTACTACCCGTTCGGGTTATACGCACTTACGCTAATGTGTAATGGTAGGGTGATTGTGAGCCTGGCATTCCTCACATTCACAAGATGTCTTGTCAGAGGTGAAGGAAGGGTTTGGTAATCAGATAAATCTTTGCCGGGACCAAGGCTCGAACCCCGGCCGCCAGCATAGAAGTCTGATACCTTACCCCTAGACCGCCAGGTCACCTATACCATTACTATCGAAAGTAATATATATATATATATATATATATGCATATATTATATGCATTTTATCCAACAATAATATATTTATTTTCAAACGTACAATAATTTTTGAATTTTAAACCTCCTCAATATTAAGAAATTAAATATTCATCCTGTAGTAGCACTCAGAGAACTCATGGCCTAAAAATATTATTTTTTTAAATTATATAGAACGTAATAATTTTTCATGCGGAACTTTTGACAGTACTAAAGAAATGAGGAAGTATCGATAATTTATTTTCGATACCCCACCTCTATGCATGCTTGGACAAGACAAAAATACAGATACTAGTTTTTATTTTTTAGTAGATCCCATGTGTGTATTTTATCGCAGCAATTAAACTCAACCTGTATCCTACATGTTTAGAAAATTTTCTCCTTAGTTCAGTTATCCATTGATTTCAAGAGAGTTTCTGTTGTTAGAGCTGGTATAAAAAGGTTAACAAGACTCTAGTTGTAGTTTCGTAATACCGAAAGTTAAGTCTATCCAAACACAGTTAATGTGATTTTAAATGGATGTTTTATAAGGAACATTTCCTCCAAATTTTTGTGATTGGTGTCTTGCACCTCATGCTTATTGTGCGCTCCATTTAGTCAATTAATAATATAATACTAATATTGTGTTCACTAGACACCGTACACATGTTCAGATGACAGTAGTTACGAGAATGTTCGTCTGTTTTCACAGCTTAGTAATTATTGGGATGTACTAGTTTACCTGCAATGGCCGAGCAAACACACCAGTGGATACGCTCATCAGAGCTTCGAACCCCGTGAAGGGGCAACACTGTAACCCGTGCTTCAGACATGTACCAGGATGTGACGTCATTTTACATTGTCCGACCGGATGGTACACTCGTAGACACAAACACATCATCCTTGTAATACTTACTAATTATTAAAAAATTAATACACTAGATGGTTCCAGATTAGTTTTAACTATAAGCCGTGGTTACTTGGCGCAAAGTTTCAAACCCCAAAAAGGCTTTTTTTTAAAGTAATCTAGTTTAACAATTTCAAGAAACTATAATTAAATGAGGGATGGAAGGAAACGCGAATTATGATTACTATTTTAATAATGTTTGTAACAAAAAACATTTTGGCCCAAAATAAATAAAATTTATCTTCAGTAGATCGTTTAGTTCTACACATAATGGATACAATTTAAACAGTTCTTGAATATGTATTTACTCATGAGCATACTGGCATTTGAACAAAGACTTTTTAAATGAAGACAAAGTCGTGTTCAAATGCAACTATGCTCATGACAAATGTTCAAGAACTGTTGAGATTTCGAAATGTGGGGAGTAAATTATATATATATATATATATATATATAAATATANAGAGAGAGAGAGGGATAGCTATATAGTGTTGGCCAAAATAAAATAAATATCCATTCAGTAGAAACATTTAATTTACTCCCCACATTTCATAATCTCAACAGTTCTTGAACATTTGTCATGAGCATAGTTGCATTTGAACACGACTTTGTCTTCATTTAATATATATATATATATATTTATATTAATATAAATTAATATATTTATATTAATGTATATATATAAATATATATTAATATATTTATATTAATATATATATAAATATATATATATTTATATTAATATATATATATATATAAATATATATATATAACTTAATATTATCTTTATAATTCATTTCACAACTTAAAATTTCTCAGCTTACCTTGCTCTTTCTATTGATTCTATTTTTATTAATTCAGAATATATATATATATATATATATATAACTGTTAATATACCTACCTAAGCACACGGCTAAACCCCCCCCACCCCCTCCTTTTCCGCACTCACCCACCTTACAAGGTAAACACGATAATAAAAAAAAGTGGCCACCGTAAATTAAAATTAAGGACATTTATCCTGATTTTTTTTAAATTACTGCACAAACTATTTCGGTTTACTTAAACTTATTTTTAAAAGAGTATTCGTAGATTTTAAAAATGACACCTGGACACGGAATCGAACCCGGGACCCTTGGTTAGTTAGTTATGTTTAGCACACCAATGCTCCATCAGTGAACTAACCAGGTTTCATCCCGTGCTTAAGGTCCTTATTCATACCGTCAAAGTACAAACGGCGGAATAAAGTTGACCCGCAGGTGGCTGTGGTATCTGATAGCTCATCGTTAGCCAATTATGTACACACGTCCAACACAGATTCTGCCTTAAGCTATGAGTGAAAAATGATCCCGGTAGAGCGTTGACACACTAGGCCAAGAGTCCGGGGTTTGATTACCGTGTCCAGGTGTAATTAATCAAATTTACAAATAATGATACTTGATACTGCTACAATCGTTACCAGGATGGAGAGGCAAATTTCAAGCAGCCCGGGAAGACAATTAATATACTGGACCTTACAATCAAACATTACCACTGAAGTTATATTTCAATGTGAGCTCTATTTAATACTACATTCAGTGGTTTATTTACTTTGACGTATTCCTATTTTTATTCTTAGATCATTTAACCAAGTACGATTATAGTCCTGTTCTAATCCAGTCATTTTAGCTACATGATCAATGATCAAGTCGTTTTTAAGTTACTTTTTTTATTAAGCTTCTTCCTACTGACATGAGCAAAATAACATCTAAATGGGTTGTAGATAATCTTTACCCCGCTATTTGTGTGGGTTACAAGTTTGGTGACATACACTACATGCCGGGAAACAACAAAAGGAACAGTTTACGTCATCGTTGCTCCTTCACAATTGATAGTGTAATACTATTGTTACATCCACCCGTAACGTCTATTTCAGATTATAAGTTCAATATAATATATTCAAAATGATATAGTTTAATTTTGCTTTTTGCTAGTCAATGGGTTTGCAAGATATTTCAAAACTTTACTATCTTTACTTTCTTGCCCAGATAGTCTTAAGTCTTCTTCGGAAGCATACAAGGGTGTGATGGACTTTAGAGGTACAATACCGTTACTTGTAGAAAGTTCTGGAATATCATGCACAAAGAAATAATCTGGGAGGTACATTTTAGCGAGAGGTATCTATCTATCTAGCCCCCAGTCTTCACGGAAACTGCGCACAGGTAGCATGTACAACCCGTGTCGGGCCTTTCAATATTGATTATGTGATATAATTACTCCCTGTCGAGGAGGAGAATTAGTAATGTGGCATGGTCATCCCGCACCAGTAGTTTCGTCATGTGTGATATCGGATCGCGTGACCCATATATTCATATTTATTATTGAAGGACTTATTAATGGGTTTTGGAATAAAAGGATTATTGACATTTTCAGAGCAGATTTTAATTACTTGTTCAATAAATAAATGACCCAACACACACACCCAAAAAAAGAATACTATAAACGTGGCGTCAGTAATTCCGTGTTGTTACAATGTAGTACATATGTATAAAGTAG
The DNA here is from genome assembly GCA_901482245.1 of Timema douglasi. Taxonomy (NCBI): domain Eukaryota; kingdom Metazoa; phylum Arthropoda; class Insecta; order Phasmatodea; family Timematidae; genus Timema; species Timema douglasi. Next base: position 74,633 of record CABEEJ010001662.1, read on the forward strand.
TTGCGACAACCCAAAGTAAACTGACCCATCGGAATATTTCCCGGTGTCCCTGTCCACTCCTGTCTGTAAGCTAAAGATAATTTCCATCCCGCAAGCTTTGCTATCCATGTACAATTAATTGTTCGAGCGTATGCTCACCTCCATGCTATGTTTATAGGTTAAGATACAAACAATACCGAATATGTCATTAATGGCGAATTCATCACGATTACGCGCTAGAGGGAGGAAAGGAAGGGGTTGGGAGGGTTAGAAGAGGGGGATGGGGTGGTCTTAACAGTCGTGTGATTAGTCTCGCTTCCCTTTCACTCACCCCATCCTCACCCCCTTGTTGGCGAATCAAGTTAAGGGAATGTGAGGTGAAAGCACGTCGCTCTAATTAGTTCTCCCCCTCACTCCTCCCCCTCCGCCCCAATTACCTCGTCACCCATCCCCTCACCAAATCTGCACACCTGACAAGACAAGGTCAAATCTTTTTACGTGGTCAAAAGGGGGTCGTTGATCATTTAATTTTGTGTGTGTGTGAAACTCTAGTTTTAAAAATACACAAATATAAAAATGTTTAGTTATATATATATTGTTTTAACGTGCTGGTGGACACGCAGACTAAATATTAATCTCATATAGTTTAGCTTGCAGATGACAGGGAGGTAGACTAAGAGAATCCCCGATGAGTGTACTGAAGCTCCCAACCCCTTGAATAGTTTTACCAGTCTCCTTAAACACAAATGAGTCTATATTTTCTCTAAATTCTACCTTCCTCAAAACTAATCAATTAGTGCGGTTAGCTACGTATAGCTTAAACGGGCAGTGAGAACCAAATAAAAACAATTAATTCCAAACGGGAGCTTATCTGCGATAACGGGAAGCTTTACAATAGGACCAACTAAAGTGCCTTATAAATGGTTTGTTGCTTTTAACATTGCTAATATTTTCCTATATTATTGGTGCTATTACAAAGTTGTTGATAATATCTGTCAACCTCAGTGATCTTGGGTTAAAATGCTCGCCTCAAAACCCGATGTTCGTGGGTTCAAACCCAGCCGAGATCGACGGATTTTTCTTAGGGTATAAACGATCCGCAGCGCAACTTTCTTCGGAGGGGAAGTAAAGCCGCCGGTCCCATGTTGATAGTGGCATGTAAAAGAACCTTGGAGGGTATGTGAAAATACCTTTCCCATCAAAATTGATAATCCCTTTCACTCTCGCTCACAGAAATTCAGTGTGAAATCAACGGGTAACCATCACACTTTCTGAACTCCCCTAATGCATGGGATTGATATCAGATGGTGCGGTCAGCACTAACCAGACGAAGGGCTGAGTTTATATCCAGCTCTCGATGGACAGAAATCACATAGGGCCAGGCCAACCTTCGGGTTTTGGACTTAAGAAGAAAATATCTATCAAATGAGAGGTGCAGATGATATGACTTGACGTTTGAATACGTGAAAGTATTTATTTATCTATCAGAAAAGGGACCTCTCTATGAAAAATGGACTACATCCGCGTGCAATCGGCAACACGAAAAGGTGAAAGACGATTTATGAAAAAATTCAAGTGGTCGCATAGAGCTGGCAGAATTCCCTTGGTTTCCTCACACGCACACACACTCGGTCTCTTTCTTCCTCGCCATATAAAGACTAAATGGGGGGATGGGCGGGAGTGAGAGGGGGAAGGTGTAGGGGGTTACACATTGATTCTTTTGTCAGCCAGAGCTTCACTACCTTCAAAATTGTTTTCTTTTGAAAGCGGCGAGGATAAAATGTTTGAATCGATACATTCACCCCTCGACCCTAGAGTTCAACACTCGTTTCAGTTGGGGACCATCGAATGAAAGTCAAGGCAAGCAATAAACTTGGAACTCCCTCCTCTCCCCAGCTCCTTGGGCAACAAGACACATTCATAAAATAAACATGAGAAGATTTTTTTATCATCATCGAGTCTGTTCAGGTTATAGGGTACGAAAATAAGATTATTACTATAAGAATGGGTTAGGGATGAGGAAGGAAGCATTTTCAGATGTAGTCTACCCGCATTTGCGCATAAAGAAATTGGAAAACAATTAGAAAAAATCTACCTCAGTAGACTCAATCGGGATTCGAACACGAGAATGACACCTTAGACCGTTCCGTCACTGAAGCGGGTATGAGTAGAAGTAAAGTTGACCCATAGAAAATAATAACTTTATGGTGAATAATTTACTAACTGAACTATTAAAAAAAGCTTCCTTTATTCCCCAGCTATGCGTTTTACTACGTCCAATGGCACAAGAAGAGAAGACGGAAGATTGGGTATAGTAAAATGTTTATAGGAAAGCTAGAAAAGTTACTAGATCTACTTTCACGTATTCATGCGTCAAGTCATATAGTTTGAGGCTGTCCCTTTTGATATATATTATCAATACCTATAGTTAACAATACAATCGCACTTTCAGGACTTTCCTAATGCAAGTGCTTTCTCCCAGAGGACGCGGGAGGGCGACACTAAACATTCTAAAGGCTGAGTGCACGCGCTGCTCCCGATGGATGATAAACACACAAGGACCAACCTTTGGGTTGTGGACTCACCACGATCAGTATTCAACACACATGTTGCCCGCAAAATATATGTTTCATCATTTTGAAAATTGGAGACCCATAAAATGTTCATAAGAAATTTCCAATTGTACATTCCACTACCCAAAACATTTCTGAGAATTTTCCTCGAACATTCGAATTAGTCACAGCTTAATACAAATTCAAATACACATACTGAAACAGTTAATATATTTTTTAAAGCGTAAATAAGTTTTTGAAATAAGTGTGTTGGTAAAAAAAAAGAAGCCTATTCTGATAAATCGCAATGTGTAAAAAAACACCTTAATGCAGCTTACTTAAGAGATATGTGATCAAGCAAGACTCTCGACCACGCCTGTCAGAGCCTAGCATACCTGTCGAACACAACACTTTCTCTGTCGGGGAACCGGTTCTTAAAAAGCTACATCAAAAGTCAATCTCAAACAACCACAAAACAAACGTTTTAAAGACGTTGCCCACTAGATGATTTCGAAGCTATTTTGCGAAGCGGGTCGGGTTGTTTGAGGCGGATCCGGACAACTGGGCGCCAAAAGTAGTCCCACTTTTTTCTTAAAAAATAACTTTTTTTTTCTAGCATAATACATTGCATCTTTTTTCTCTTTAATTAAAAATTGATGACTAAAAGCAAAAAAATGCCCTTTTTTACTATGCGCAACATCATATTTTATTTAAATGTTCTTTGTCTTGTATTAATGCATTGCAATAGTTAGGTTAGGTTGGATTAAGTTAACTTTATAAATATGAATTAATTACGTTTCTTCTACTAATTTTTTTAAACAACTCCACAAATTAATAAATCACCATTTTAATTGAATATATGAAAAATTAAGGTAATTTTTTATATTATAAAAAAGTGTATTGCATTATATTAGAAAAAAGTTAATAAAAAATAAAAGAAAAAAGTGCGTTTTTTTTAGCGCCCGGTTGTCCTAGACCGTGCTCGAGGCACTATCACACTTAAACACCAATGTACAAAATATAAACAGTGGGAATATAATGAGTAGTTCACTATGCGAGAACTCTTGTAAATGTGTTATTAACACTTACCCTCTTCCACTGACGAGTATACACACCCACTCTACTTCTTACGCCTGGACAGCATCCGACTTTTATTTTAAAATTACCTTTTCCTCGTTCCCTATCCTAGATATACATCATGATTTTACGGACATTTTTAATATGCATCCGGGCAAGAAGATTTCTACAGGGCAGTTTTGTGAATAAACTAAATAGCGTGAGTTGTAAACAATTTTTAAGACAATACGTTTACAAAAAAACCTTTTCAAGATTTTTTTTAACTTAAGACTATTTTTAGAATTACTCAAGTATTATAGTTTTCTGATTCAATGTTATATTTATAAAACTCACCGAATAAAACGTAAACATGGGAAGTCCTATTTTGATAGATATTTCTATGTTAAACCTAAATCATAAATATAATGCGTTAATACTCACAAAATGGGATTCAAAACCTAGGTTTTTGCAGTCACACCAGTGCTTTAACAACGCTACCAACATAGAACGCTCATATTTGGTTCGAATCTCGATTGGGGACAGAAAATGTGAAGGTAGAGTGATATTGAATCGAAATCCACATGCATCGTCAGATACCGGAACCCAACACGGAGTGAGCACTCTATAAAATAATAGATAGAAAAAAGGTGAGAAGGGTTAAGTGCTCGTAAAAAACATACAAAAACATAAAATAAAATATTAAATTTTATTAAAGCAAAATGTTAATTAAAAATTGTAACGTTTAAAAGAGCTAGCCGACATTCGATATAACGATTGAACTGGGTCCAAGTTTGCTGTTCTGTATTATAATAATTAAAAACTTATGATGTCTTATTTTATAAATTGAAAATTCTGGTGTTTTATAGTTATTTTTATTTTAAGTAGATAAACAGTTTTTTTCTAGATATTTCACACGTTGTAGATTTTAATAAAAGCCCGACTATTACGTTATATGCATGATAATTCTCGACGCGTGAAATTTAGAACACAGATTAAGATGTCATAGACTCCACCAATATTCCGTTCACGGTAGGAATTACTCTCTGAAAGGTCTTTTTTCCTACCAATATCCTACTATATAATAGATTTCTGGTAGGGAAAAAGGCCTTTCAGAAAACAATTCTTACGGTGAACGGACTATACTCGACTCCTCGTCAGGAAGGAAAGTGAAGAGATGCGTACCCTGAAGGGGTATATCAAGCGACATTTCCTTCTCGAGGCTTCCTAAAAGAAAAAAGGTGTGGTCCTACAGGTGCGTTTCTGTCCACAAAACTGCGTTGTCTTTTTAAACAGAGACGTAGAAGGATGTCGCCATACCTTGAAACTTAAACTTAACAACTTAACACAAATAAATCTTACTACCCGCTCTCGTTTAAAATATCGTAATTTTGAATAAAGATGTTAATAATAAATTATTGAGATGTATAATTCTATGACATTACAAAATTTCAAGGTAACAGTTTAAAAATGATTGTAATTTTATTTATAAGTAGTTCCTTGGAAATCAGTTACTTACATTTAATAGGATATTAAATGTGCACTTTCTAAATAAGGATATTATAATAGCACACGGCTAACAAACTAACTTAGGTCAAGAGAGTATGCCCAACATTATGTATACACCAAGACCATCTAGCTTGTTTTAAAAATTTGTCACCGCATCCTACTACCCTTTCGGGTTATACCCGTATGTGTTCATACTACTGTGTTAGGAACGAACAAGGCTGAAATTAGAGTGTACCCACATTTGCGTAGAGGGAAAGTGTAAAACCATTTATTAAAACACCTCATCTGTACAACCGGAACCTCAACCTCCCTGTTATCAGTAGTCCAGCTTATAGTTGGAGGAGTTAGCCTACGCCTTAGACCATTCTACTACCAACTCGGGTAGAATTAGATAGCAAGATGAAACTGTAAATAAATTCTGAAGATTGAAAAATGACACTTGGACACGGAAATCGAACCCGGGCAGCACTAAGCCAACTACCGAGTCGAAGGTGGCTGCGTTGTCTGATAGCTCGTGATCTTAATAAAATCACACATTTGTAGCTGACGATTTCCGCACGTCCATCATAGATTTTGCCTTAAAATGTGTGTGAAGAATGACCCCTGGCCAAAGGTCCCGGGTTAGATTCTCGTGTCCAGGTGTCATTTTTAAATTTTCAGAATATGATATCTAAATGGAGTAATCCTCACTAAAAGCATAAATAATAAGAGCTTTGGCTATTTGATTCTTTTGTAAATAAATTGTTAAAATCTTCGCTAAAGCCCCCCAGAACCGAACCAGTGTACCAGATACACTTGGTAAACCACTAAGTCACCGAGTAGGCATTAATTTATCAAACAGTCTAAAGCGTCACTCTTGCCAGAGAGTAACTAGACTGCCGGTCCCAGGGAGATCGGGGTATGAATTCCGGTCAGGTATACTGAGGGTGGTTTATTCCTAAATTGTTTTCCACTCTTCCTCCACGCAAATGCAGGTACTTTCCTCTAAATTAAGCCTCCTTGTCACTAACACATTTGAGTAATTGGTACATATAGATACGTACAACCCGAACAGGCACTAAGAGAAACACCATTCTGGTTGTAATGCACAAATCATGTCCTGCTAAAGCCCTTCTTCACATGTGGGATTAGAGTCGTCGCTTTGCTCCATACATTTACAACGGCATATCACTTTTATTGCATGTATACGACTGCGTTTGTTTGAAGTGTCTTGTATAGTTAGGATTTCGGGTAAACAACTTTTGCCGGTTATGATTAACATTGTGTTTACAAGTTAGAATGGAGCTGATACAGTAGCATTTTGGAGGAAGGCAAATTTAGAAAATATGAACGTATTTTTGCCGTATACATTGACGTTTTACAAAATCATTGGTGTAGTTTAGGTATTCATACTATCAAACAGAAGTGATGCTGAAAATTTCATGACTTGACGTATGAATATGTGAAAGTAGATCTAGTAACTTCACTATGTCAGATCAGGTTCGTCCTATGCAAATGTATATGCTCCACGTCATACTACCCGTTCGGTCTATCCAGATATTTACACCGATGGGGTGGAGATGAAGAGGTAGAATTTAGAAGAAGTGTGCCAAAATTTGCGCGTAGAGAGAGCGAGAGGGAAACAATCTAGTGGAAAATCAACTCGGTACACCCAAATGAAACTCGGACCCATACCTCCTCCACTCGGCGTCAAACCAAACAATACGAGACTGACGCCTTAATCTTCTTGCCCACCGGTGCGTCTACTATACATCACAGTAAACATAATTAGTTCGAAATATTACTATTTACAAACCATTAATATATATTTAATTAATTTAGTCTATTAATACAGAATCAAACAAAAAGCAAGGTAGTTGTCCGACTCTTTAGCACATTTGGTAGCCGTGTGCTTACCGATATAAGGTTCCCGGGTTTGATTACCGGAATGGCAGGAAATGTATCATTAAATAAATATGAGTTTTCAATTTCACTGATGAATTGAAGGTCGGGAGACGGGGACTTGTGCCTTCTAGAATAAAGTTAGTGTGTAAGTCGTGTTACGATATCAGTCGATCCAGAAAGTGCAAATTTTAATACCTTCTGTGGTGAATATAATTCCGTCCAATGAAAACATAGTTCAAGAGAATACAATTATTATTGCTCAGTGGTCTGCGGTTTATTTTTGGATTTATATTATTTTTCTAGATTAATTCTAGTGTAAGGACTCATTCTCGTGTTGGACTGGCTTGCTTATTTACGAGGAAATTGGGGTTCGAATCCCGATCAGGTCTACTGAAGGTGTTTACTCTTAAATGGTTCCCCACTCTTCTTCTGCGCAAATGCGGGTAGATTACCTCTAAAATGCTTCCTTCCTCATCCCTACCCCATTAAAGTAATTACTATCAACTACGTGCGTATAACCCGAACAGATATTAAGACGCGGCTAAAAAAATCTAATGTATTTATTTTAATACATTATTTATCATCAAGTTGCTCCCTGAAGGGCACATCTTTTTTGATGATTATCTGGGGTATGTTATTAAATACAAGAGTGCGCTCACCCCCTTCGGTGTTCGCATGGTTTAAGGCGCTAATCTCGCAATAGACTAAACTGCCAATGACAGGGAGATCAAGGTTCGAAACTCGGTCGAGTGTACTGAGGGTGGTTTTCCAAAATAGTTTTTCGTTCTCCCTCCAAGCAAATGCGGGTACACTTTCTATAAATATAACCTACATAATCCATAAAACCACTAGCAAAATTAGTACATAAGCGTATGGCCCGAACGGGTATTAAGGCACGGTGCTATAAAAAAAAGTTATTCAGGCGTTGTATCGTGATGAGGATTTTTGAAGTCTTCATATGAAGATGGTGAAATTGATACCAGTGAAAGAATATATTTAAAATATGTTTCTTAGATACAACAAAATAATTATAAAAATAATTATTTTAAAATCAAATAATCATTTCAATGGTCACAATTTCGTTCTTGCTAAACGAGAAATGCTGAAAATCACACTTCGATAATATTCCTTGGTTCAAGGGATATCTTGTATCTGATTCAGAATCTGTTTGGATGACGCAACAATTCATACGCTAGTAGAAACTTATTTGGATCCATAATGCTTTGCAAAACCAAACTAAAAACAGCTGATAACCGACATTTTTTATTTTCTAGTGGGTAAACAGATCTTTAAGAAAAATATATATATATCGCAATGGATTTTTTCGAATTATTGCGCTGTGCCCTGAAACAAATCAAAACAAAACAAGAACGACATACGAACTTTCAATTTAGCGAGTTGTCTCAAATTATTTCACAACAATAGTAGCTCTCTTTATAAGTACACACGCAATGAATGTGTCGGTTGATTTTAAAATTTGATCAGCTCCCCCAAGCCGATATTGTCACGCAGAAAAAAGGAGAGCCGAAGTAATTTCAAGTCGCGCCAAGCAGACAACGCAGATGAGACTGAACTCTTGTGATTGATCAAGAGCTCGCCATGTGATTTCGTTTCTGCTCCTGCTTTTCAGCGAACGTGTCAATTCACAGAAAGGGTTGAACCCGTTCGGTTTATACACCCAGATACTAATTACACTGTTTTAGAGATGATAGGGGTTAAATGTAAGGTAAGTGTAGTCGCATTTGCGTGAAGGGATAGTGGACAACCATTTAGGGAAAACCACCCTCAGTACACCTAGCCGAGATTCGAGAGCCCCGAGCTCCTTTATTATAGTATGTTGCGAGAGTGCCGCCTTAAACGATGCGGCCATCGATGCAGATAATTGAAGTTGTTAGCCCCAGTAACGGCATTAGAGTGTAAATTTTTTAAATATTATATCTAATATTAATGTGTATAGCTTGAGAGCTGAGCGCCTGTGCGGGTCTTGTCTTAAAGTTTCAGGTGGTGCCCGGATTAAAGAGCGTCCCAGGGGGTGATATGGCGACGGCTGGGGATTGCTGGACGTGTTCCAGGGCCTAACTGTCGCCGCAATGAACGGCGGTTACGTGTTGGAACCATCTGGGTAGTAATACTCGGGGACGTTGCGGCACAAGACCCTCCTTCACCCCCTTTTAGGTGTCTGCTCTGCAGTCAGTGGGCTGTGACGACGTTTTAAGGCCGGGAACTGCGACGTCCATCTATCCCCAAGGTGTAGTCATTCGAAACAACAGCGCTTGACCCACGCCGGTGGACACGCGGTCTAAGCGTCAAACTCATTTAATCTAGAAGTGGCCGGTGACGCGGAAGTCGGGGTTTAGAATTCCCACCGCATGCACTGAGGAATTTTCCCTTAATCGTTTCCTACTTTCCTCAAATGCGAGTATTGCCTATTACTCTAATATATTATCGTAGTTAATATACATGTGAGATCCAGTTCATCGGTGGACAGGAGACACAAAAGCTACGAAACAAGCCAATATATACGTGTTCCATTTGACCTTGTATCAGAGTTAGTCAAGAGAGTTCACTAGATTGTTTGTACTCGTATAGCACACTCGATACCTCTCGATCTGTAGGCTAGGTGTGGCACGCCTGTGTATGAGTATAGCCTGAGCGGATAGTGAGTGAGACGCAGGAGTAAAAAGTGCGGTTCGAGTTTTGTGTGTCTATTGCGTCAAGCAACAAATGAATTATTTTTTAAATAAGTAGATTACAAATGATGAATCATGCTGTAGTTTAAAAGTTAAGGCCATAGTGTTACTAATGAGGGTAGGACTGCTACCTTTAAGGGTAAAGAGAGTGTACCAACATTTCTAGCCATGGCTAAAATAAAGGTTTGGTATGTTTTTTCTTGAATGATTCCTTCTCTAACCTCCCTCAACGCAAATGCAAGTGCATTCAATCTAACATTAGGCCTTCCTCATCCCTGATCCTTTAGAGTGATTAATGTGTGCGTTCAGCGCAAGCTGGTAGTAGAAAGCGGCGAGTGAAAAAAAATAATGAAAATGCAGAGCCTCATTTTATAAATATCAGTATAGACATGCAAGGGCGTGCCCCCGGTAAAGGGGGTATTTCTCCCATCCACTCCCTAAGCTCACGTTGAAATGTTAAAATAACATTCTTAGATGTATATCAGTATTCCAGATAATGTACTTGGCCCTTTATCAAAGCGTCCACATTGTCTATAAAAATAGAGTTATGTACATAATTATAATATAACTATGAACATAACTCTATTTTTATATTTTAATAACCTAAAAGGGTTTACATAATATACAGGCTAATATTGCATAGACCAGCGATGTAGATTTAAGATTAATTTGAATTTTGATCCCTCACCCAGAAGTAGTTCGTGTCCACGATTCTCCGTGGAAGTGAAATATTGCCTTAATAAATATTTGCATGTTTTGCATATTTGAAAACACACGCCATTCGGTCGCATGCAAAGGAACTAATGCACGCGACTAGAAATTATGTCGTTGTAATCACAAACACAAGAGAAGTAGACAATGTACTATAGATTTCATAGTGGATTCTGCACTGCGAAATATTTCTTAGATTTTAATTCTAATGAGGAATAGAGAACCAAGGCCAACCTATTTTTCTCCCTCCCTCGCGTAAGAGTAATATTTGATAATGATAAGCACTGAAAGGAACCCAAGAAAGTTCCAAAGCTTTGTTTAGAAAAAGTTAAGTGTTTGTATCACCTTAATGAATTTAAGCTGAGCCCTATTAATGCCAATGAATGTATATAATATATAAATTCACCCCTAGTAAATTCCATGAGTAGACCCCCAATGCACCCGAACAAGTTTTATTTTAAGGCTACATGGTTTAACGCGCTACTCTCGCGGTGGAGTAGACTGCCAATGACGGGAAGATGGAACTTCTAAGTTCGGTTGGGTGTAATGAGGGTGTTTTTTTCGGAAATAGTTTTCTACTCTACCACCACGCATATGTGGGTACACTTCCAACAAATATAACCTCTCTTATCCCTAAAACCATTAACGTAATTAGTTAGTGAATAGACGTATAACCCGAACGGGTGGTAAGACCTGGTGATAAATTAAAAAAAAGTTTTAATTTAATAAATACGTCATGAGTATTGCCTGGGCTTTTATGATCTAAAAATGATTATAAAAAATAAAAAATAAAAAACTTCCAATTTACAAAAAAAAACAACTTAAAACATGAACAAAAACTCGTATTGAATGCACACGACTAAATCAAACACGCACTTTACAAATGGATACTAAAAAATCTATGAAATGAAAAGACTTTAACAAATAAACTCTTTTATTCTGCAAAAATAATATTGATTTACGCATATCTGCTTCAGAAAAAAAAGAAGATATCCTCTCCGAATGCAATCTATTCCCGTTCTACTGCAGTCTCACCAATAATGTGTATTTTACAACCAACAACCAAAGCGGACACAAGAGTTCACCGTCTACATTATCTTCTCATTTCGACAATTGTGTATTTAAAAAATGAATGTTTGGAGTATCTACGCGTTTATAAAATATATATTACTATTAGCACCGCGTCTTACTACCCGTTCGGGCTGTACGCGTATAAAATATCGATTGTATTTAAAAAATTATATTCAAAAATGCATAAAAATGACTCAAAAATGACCCAGAACAGATGCAAACTAAGAAAATATGGCCTAAAAATCTAAAATGACCACAACGTTTCCACGACCAGGAGATAAAGAATAGAATTAATTTATTTACACATAAGCATTTCTGTGATGTAAGAAAATGACGTGTCATCAGATTTTGGGTCTTGGATTCATGAGCATAGCCCCCTCCCCTTTTTCAGTAATTTGCTTTCTATTCATAAAATTGTATGCATGTTTGGGGGAATATAAAAATGATACAGGTAACGTTTTTACAGGATTTATTATCATTATTGGCAAGATTAATAATTAATTATTACAAACTTACACAAGACTTTTAGTCAGGATAGGCGGAAATAGAAAGCTGCAGCGAACCAATCAGAAGATTGATTATAAGTCATTGTGATATTATTCGTGTTATTCATTTGTAGGAAATATTTTTTTCATTTGTGGTATTTAACTTTGTAAGTGCGGCAATGAACTTTCGCGTTTTTAATGCCATAAAGTAAGATGTTTAACTTACATTTTCTGAACCGACTACAGTAGCCCCGTGGCTTCTTTGGTGCTGACTGACAGCTCATAGCTGACTTCTGACAGTTGCTGAACACATGTTTTTGCAGATAATATGGTTCGGCGTAAGGATACAGAATTTGGTCTGGTAACTTTTCAAAAACGTCAGAAGTCATCTGTGAAATGTCAGTCAGCACCAAAGAAGCCATGGGGCTACTATAGTTAATATCAATATATGGCTTATAAACAAACTTAAATCTAGCCCCTCCCGGGCCGTTAATTCATCACTGTGAAAAGGAGAGAACCCACATTTCAGAAATCATTAATTTTTCGGCCATACCGGGAATCAAACCAAAGACCCCCCTTAACTTGGTAGGCAGACACGCTACCGACTGAGCTAAGGCGTAATCCTTAAATTATGTAAAACTTTTTTCCAGTATTTTCTACCCATTCTAACCCCCAACGTAAGGGATTATAAGATTTTCCGTCACCCACCCTATCCCCTCTATCTTAAGTATTTTTTATGATTTGGTAAATTCAATTATTTTAACCATTTAGCTAGTTTTAGACATAAATATTGGTAATAAAACGAGTGATCTGCAATTTTAGAGTAAATTTAATTACAGTAAAATTACATGTAGCACATCATAGAGAAATGACGTATAAGTTAAATTTTATAATTAATATATTTATTTTCTCAAAAATTAATATTTTTTCCTCACTATAAACATTGATAAAAAATAACATGATTTTGACCCCTCCTTTCTTTCGTAAGAAAATACTAAGGACGTTGAGTGTATATATACTAGTACATATACATTCAACGCTAAGGACAAACCCCCCCCTCCCCCCCAACCAACCCAAAAAAAAACTTACGTAATTTAAGGACGGCCCTTAAGATGTGGGGAGAAATTATTTAAATTTTTTAGTTTACGTTGAGAATAGGTTTGTTCCGTCCACCGGTCCTCAATAATTGAAAGCTAAGTGACGCCTATGCCGGCGTGGCCACGGGTCCGGGTGTTGTCTTTGTTACGGGTCTAACGCGTCGCACGCCTCAATCCCCTCTCATACGATTCAAACACTGGAAACGTGACGATGAAAGGATTAATTTCCCCAAAAGCGGTGGCAATAGATCAGGCATGGCTGGAAACACTCCTCGTAATCCCGAAGAGTGTGGGGATGGGTTGTATTGTTGCTAGGAGGGGGGTGAATGATGGGGCGGTGTTTCCATGTCGCTATTTACCACGGTATTGATTGCCGCTCGCACTTGAATCACATCATGGGTTTTACTGCCGCAAATGTACTGGGGGTTAGGGGGGCTGTTTGAAACTACAGGATGGTTCACGAGTGTAATGCACACTACAGTAACCTCATGGTTTCTTTGGTGCTGACTGACAGCTTTGAAAAGTTACCAGACCAAATTATGTATCCCTACGCCGAGCCATATGATCTGCAACAACAGTATGTTTAGCAGCTGTCACTTCTGACAGTCAAAATTTAGGTATATGACTGAATGTTGACTGTCAGAAGTCAGCTGTGAGCTGTCAGTCAGCACCAAAGAAGCCATGGAGCTACTGTACTTATGATTATTATGATTTTTAGCACCGCGTCAAACTAACCGTTCGGGTTATACGCACTTACGCTAATGTGTAATGGTAGGGTAATTGTGAGATGAAATGGAGGACCTACAGTTTAACGTGGAATCCGAACCACGATGGAGACCTGGCATTCCTCACATTCACAAGATATCTTGTCAGAGGTGAAGGAAGGGTTTGGTAATCAGATAAATCTGTGCCGGGACCGAGGACACGCTAATTAATTTGAGGTGAGGTGGGAGAAAAACTATAGCCAAATTTTGTATGTTGATGGTTTTTACAACAACAAAAAATAATTATAGCCCATTACTATATTTGAGGGGATAAAATAAATACAATATTGCTTGAAAAGTAATATGCAACCCCCAACAGTGGACATGCGAACAAAGCGTCATACTCATTTATTTTCATGAATACCATCACACAAGGTGTAAATAATAATAATTAGGCTACTATATGTAATGTTCGTGTGGAGTATTAATTTACATTTGTTGAGAAATGACACCTGTCGGACAATTCCCGAGTCCATTCATTTTTCAACTAATTTAAATGGATGATTGATTCTAATTTGGCGGTAACGAGGAGAATGGGGTTAAATTCCCGGTCGGGTAGACGGAGGTTTTTTCCCTTAAATGGTTTCCTACTCTCTCTCCACGTAAATGCGGGTCCACTTCCCCTAAACTAAGGCTTCCTCATCCCTAACACATTAGCGTAATTAGTACATGTCCTTATAACCTGAACGAGTAGTGAGACAAGGTGCTGAAAATAAAGTTTTTATTTTCTAAAAGGCCCTTCCTAAGAAAATTGAACTGCTTATTATTGTAGTTGTTATAGAAAAATAGCTTTTTTTGTCTGAAATATAGTAATGCTTCATTAGCTACGTTTAGTCCAACTTTGTACGCATATTAAGTAGCCCAACAGTTATTTTATATCCGTAATGGGCATCGCGGGATTTTAATAGCGTGCATCACATGCCAATCAACTCTGTGATAAGAGTCCGCTAGATCATTTCTGTGAGAGTCCACTAGATCATTTCTGTGAGAGTCCACTAGATCATTTCTGATTGAACATTAATGGAGATAAAGAGTTATTAGAAGTTCCTAGAACTGAACATTGTTTAAATGATATTTGGATACAAACTGCATAGAAAAGTCCCTTTTTGACTATTTTAGAATGGCTTCATAGATAAGCACTGTGCACAAATTTTTATTCTGTCATTATAGGGACAGACTGTAGTTATTAACAATAAACTTTGTCGCTTTGTCCCTCATTAGTTTATTAGTCATGTGCTGATATTATCAATCGCTTCAAAAGTGTACGTTAAATACTTTAAATAAATGAAAAGAATACAATAGGGAGATATGAAAAACAAAACTACTTCCAAGTTCCTCAAATCTGGGCAACTGATGTTATATACAAAATGTTTAAGATTTTTTTTACTTAATAGTCAATTGAAATAATTAGTATGAAACTAAACAATGTATGTAATGTGCAAAAGAACAAAATTTTAATCAAACAACAAATTAATAAGACGTACATAGGCTACTTATTTAGAACTGAGAAGTAGTAAAAGTTAATTAGTCGTTATTTTGAAATATAAGTTATTTGATCAATCTAAATGTGATTAAAATAAAACTTCAACTTAGTTTGTATAGCATTTACAAGTTTTATTACATATTTATTTTATTTACCAGATAGGCCTACTTCACATTACATGCCTTACTTTGCTTTGTGCGCATTCCATTTATAAATCGTATTGCTTTTACTTTCAGTCACAGTTTATTGAATGTTCGGTTTCGAAGTAAGACATTCGATGAGTGTTCACTAAAGGAGTAGGTACCCGTCGTTTACCCTGTAAGGTATGCCCGGATTTTGGTTGAACAGGTTAAAAAAACTCAAACATATGTATTTGCAGCCAACATTATAACATTTTACTATATTATTTGTATTATTTTATAAGTGCTGATAATATCTAACAAAAGTGGCAGCTTCAGATAATATGAATTGATGTATGAATATATTAAAATTGTAAGTAACTTCAGTAACCAACTTCTACTGTTCTTCCTACCAAAATTACACTATAGCAAGATTACATTGCATTGTTCCACTATGATATAGCTTATACGATAGGGCCATAGTGTAACTCATCAAGGTAAGACTGCTACCTTTCAAAGTCCACGGAGTGTACTTGTGCTTTGCGTCTTACTACCCGTCCGGGCTATCCGAGCCTCATATTTAAACTAACAGGTTAAAGATTAGGGTGATATAAATTAGAAGAAATTTACCCTAATTTGCACGGAGAAAATTTGGGAAATAATTTATGAAAAACACCCTTTAATGCACCACCCGGGAATCGAAAGATAGTAATTTGTTCTTACGAGGATAAGTGTGACCTCGTTACAGACTCACTGCTTCACACAAAAACCCTGGAAGTGTCGGGGATTGAACCTCGGACCTCTGGATCCGTAGCCAGAAGCTATGACCACCAACCACAGGAACAGTATTACAGTTTACCTAACGTATACAAATTATTTGGTGTCCGTCTGTTACACTTCCAAACAGAAAACCAAGAAACCGATAGTGATGAAATCTCGCATAGGTCCGATTAACATAAAGGCTAATTAAAATTTACCTTCATCACTATATTTCAATAAGGCGGTTACAGAACACTTCTTTTGGGCTTTCACTCCACTTCTGCTTTTTGGATCTTGATTGGACCAACTTTGAAATGTTATCTCATATATAAAATAAATAAAATATGTTTCCAGTAAGTTAAAAACATAGAGTTTAATTTAGTACACACGATAATATCAAAAGTTGTTGAAAATCTGTCATGAGCATAGCGGCATTAGATGAAAAACTTTTTAAATTAACAGAAAATGTTTTCATTAAATTCTAGACCACCATTGACAGATATTCAAGAACTGTTGAAGTTAATATGCAATGCAAATTTTAACTCTTGTATTTCTGAAAATTGAAAAATTACACCGGGACACGGAGATCGAACCCGGGAACTTTGGCCTAGTATGCCAATGCTCTGATATATCTAGATGGATAATTCATCACTAAAAAGAGCCAAAGGTTCCGGGTTCGATTCCCGTATCCAGGTGTAATTTTTCAATTTTCAGAATATGATATCTAGATAGAGAATTCCTCACTAAAAATAATAAATAATATCCTCGGCTATTTGATTCTTATATTTTTACTGGAGAAAAATTTGCTATACAAACTGCTAAAAGACCTTTTCTCAAGTTCCTTACAATCCAACCTCAAAGCTCCAAGTTTGCGTCAAACTAGGACAAGAGAAGAATTATTTAGGAGTATGAATTATTGAGTTGCTTAAACCCTTAAATATTAATATTTCCTAGTAGTAGCAGCAGTAGTCATATGGCACAGTATATTGCTCCAGCCCTTCAATTATTCAGGAAATGGCACGCTCGATTCAAGCAACGAAATTAATCACAATTAACTCATCCCCACTGCCGGTATCAGCTATCAATCTGCTGTTTTAACTTTACAACTCAAATACAAATTTACAATAAAAGCACACAAAGTCAAAATTGGATAAAAGTAAGTAAATATAATCACGAAAATGGTTTTCCTGTACAAAGTTTCACATTTACATTTGATGTATCTACTTTTCATCAACATAATTAACTTGGATTCACGAATAGTCCACATTGGTGGGCACGCGGTCTAAACGTCAGGTTCACGTAGTCCAGTTTGTCGGTGTAGGCAAGGTTGGGGTTCAGAACCCGACCGGACCTACTGAGGGGGTTTGGTTGCTTCTAGATAGTTCCTCCCCTTCCTTCTCGAGAATACATTTTCCAGATATCCTACCTTTCACATCCCTACAAAATAAACGGATAGTCTGGACGGGTAGTAAGACGGAGCGAATTATTTTTAACGAATAATGTGCTTGTGGCGAAAAAATGTCAAAGAGACAAAACAATATCGTAGGCACAAAGGTTTTAGTTGCTATCACATAGCACTAATTTTATTTTTAACACTTTCCATTAAGTGTATTTAGGTAAAGAGAAAGGTTCAAAGAAAAACAAAACACAATGTATTATTTTTTATTATTTATCTGAATTTATCTCCGCCTAGGTTTTTTTTAGCACCAAGTCTTACTAGCCGTTTGGGTTATACTCTTGTATAATAATTATTCTAATGTGTTAGGGATTTGTAATGTTGAATTTAGAGGAAATGTACCTGCGTTTGCGTGGTGGGAGGGTGGAAAATAATTTAAGAATAAACACCCTCGGTACACTCGACCGGGATCAAACCCCAATCTCCCCATCATCAGCAGCCTAGTCTATTGCGAGAGTGACGCCTTAGGACATTCGGCCACCAAACGGGTCTTAATTTATAGATTTCATTTAGTAAAAAATCGGTGTTAATACTGTTTTGTAGTCCTAAAAAATTATTATCTGTTGAAATATGTCATATTTAGTGAGATATTTCAAATTTGTTCATAATATATTCAAGTTTTGTTTCCCCTTTCGAAATGTTTCAAAGAATTGAAGGTTATTGGGAGTGTCGACATTGAAATGAAGGCGAGTTGGGCTTCGACTTCAACAATCCGAAGCTTCGCACACCCCTATTAATTATACATTGCAAAAAACATACAAGCACAAGAAATACTCCTTCCATTGGAGCCTCACATCAGTGAGACAGGCTTACCTCGCAAGAAATGACAGTTCACCAACAGGAAGGAGTCTGTCTAGCTCACTTCACTTACCTAAAACAAACAAAAACAACGCTCAATTACTCGACAAAACGACAACAACTCAAAAAACAAATGAGCTCAGACATGACTATATGATTAATGATGGAGTCATTATTTTAGTGCGTTTTAATAGGGGGGCTTTTGAAGTGCCATTTTTTGATCTGACAGATTATATAAACACACACGGCTTTCAAACTAATCTAGAAAAAAGTTTGGCTTACAAACAAATTAGAGAAACAACACAATTTAAGGAAACAGACCGAGTAAAATGAATCTAAAAGGAACACTCCTTCAAAAGAGGGGGAGAGACGAGATTGTGGGGAAGGGGCTTTAGTGTGCTTGCAGTTAGACGGGCGTGGGTAGACTGAGCACTCCCAAGGTGAATTGGAAAATACTAACCTAACATAATCTTGCTCTATCTCACTAAGAATTAATTTTACCTCGAAATCAATGAAAGGAGTAGCTAACGTTCAGACGGATGACTTGTAACGAACCGAAGCAATTAACATTATTCAATGAAGTTCCCAATCCACCTGTTTACTATTATTATTATTATTATTAGCACCGCGTCTTACTACCCGTTCGGGTTATACGCACTTACGCTAATTTGTAATGGAAGGGTGATTGTGAGATGAAATGAAGGACCTACAGTTTAACGTGGAATCCGAACCACGGTGGAGGCCTGGCATTCCTCACATTCACAAGATGTCTTGTCAGAGGTGAAGGAGGGGTTTGGTAATCAGATAAATCTGTGTCGGGACCGAGGATTGAACCCCGGCCGCCCGCACAGAAGTCTGACACCTTGCCCCTAGACCGCCAGGTCACCCCACCTGTTTACAATTCTAGATTAGGCTCGAATTTCTTACAAATAATCTTTCGAAGGGATTTTTTTCCCCTACCAGTATCCTACTTCTAAAATACCTTCTAGATGACTACTCGCAATAAAATCGGGCTTTACTAGAGTAGGCCAGCGCAGGGGTTATCAGACTGTGAGAAACGAGGGGCGAGTGGGAGACACAATCTGCACATCTTTGAAGCAATAATGGTTCATTTCCTCTGGCTGGATATGAATTGCGTCCCAAAAGAAATTTATACACCAAGTGCGCCCCTCTTTAAAAGGGGTGCTAGACGAATTGAGACCCTGTTTAAAAAATGGTTAACTTTATGAAATAATTTAATAATCTTGATTACCTGTTCTTAAAACTCCCCCCTTTTTTATGACATATCAAATTAAACAGCGATATATTGAGTTTTTTAGAAGTTTAAGTTTATAAAAATGAGTACATCGTGTAATTGTCCTGGTAAAAATAGTTGAAAATTTTATGTTTTTATAGTTTTGCATTTAACATCGATTAGTCTACTTTTTGCTCACTGGTAAATATATTCAACAAACACTTTTAATTAAATTAATTTATGTTTTTCAACACTTCTATGAGCTGAGAACTATTCGCCTGTGCTAAGTATTGCATTCCATTTATTTCGGAATGAAAAGATTCGCAGCAATTTGTACTGCGTGGTGCAGCGAGTGACTGATCTGCCCAGACGCAGGACGAAAATTTTCCATTTTCTGTTACATACGTTTCTAAAATGTAGTCAGTAAAGTAAAGCAGTCTTGAGTAAGGTTTAACGGGTTGAAAGCAAAATAAAGACCAAAGGAGTGTAGATGTCATATTTAGGCCTAATGCCTATAACGGTGAATTATTGCAAAAACAGCCCTGGAGAAAAATGGAACGTTCCGTCCATGTAAATGACGCCAAGATGTTCCAAAAACTTCAAGTTTGTTACAGTAGAAGACATTCACTAATGAAGACGGTTCTTCCTTACTCGTCTTAGTGTCCAACTTTTCCGAAGAAGAAAGCAGTTCCCTGAGTATTTCGGCAGTGTGGGTAGAACCGAAGAGCGAGCGTGGGGGATGAAAATATGAAACCTAATGAAACAAGCCTTGACGGTAAATGATATGACAAGTTGGGACGCAATTGGTGTGTTGACTAAAAAACTTCGGACGCAGTTTATTTGTCTACAGGGTGGATACTGAGTTGAAGAAACAAATATTAGTGAATTTTTGGTTACTTTTTTTTACCGCAAATTTCCTCCGGTAAATGGTTTAACATTATAAAATGCTTATATAAGCATAGTGCATATACAAGCCTAATGCACTCACACGCAACATTAAACTTTAACTAGATGGCGAACGTTAACCTTATCCTTGGTATCACGGTACAATCATACAATTTGCAGCTAGCGCGTGGCATCATGTGTAATGAGTGGGTGGCGCGACTTACAATGCGTGGGAAATTCAAACAAAAATATTTTCGTGACTTTATGATGAAAATTCGTGACTTTTCAGGGACTCTTGTGGCTCTTTTTTTTTGCAGTTAGTGACTTTTTCGTGTCCCAGTAGAAACCATGATTTAGAATTATCGGAACGTAGTTCGAATGTTTCTTATCAAAAGATTCAAACCAGAGACGCATTCCTATGCTGGGTTTCCTCCAACTAAGTAAAGTTAGCTTTGAATGTAGTAGAACCATTGATGTTCTTCTTTGATAATTGAAACAATAAAAACGAATAGGTTGTTTACATCTACATGTATACAGTAGCCCCATGGCTTCTTTGGTGCTGACCGACAGCTGACAGCTGACGGCTTTTAAAAGCTACCAGACCAAATTATTTATAATTATGTATCCCTGCGAAGAACCATATGATCTGTAAAAACATGTGTTTAGCAGCTGTCACTTCTGACATTCAAAATGTAGGTATATACCTAAATATTGACTGTCAGAAGTCAACTGTGAGATGTCAGTCAGCACCAAAGAAGCCATGGGTCTACTGTACATATATATATATTATATGTGAGCGTGGTTAATCAGTAACGACATCAATTAAAACTACAGAAATCCAATATAAGTTTAAAAAAAATATCTTGTCTGTATTTCACCAAATATTGAATCTGATTAGAGCCATATTTGAGATAGAAAATAAACTCAAGCCTTCCCACGGACAAGTAAATGTAATACTTTTTTATGATGATAATTTATTATATGCAGTTTAATAATTTTCATAAATATCACTCATGTAATCAAATGGGGAACTACAATTGTATAGAATTATTGATGGGTTCCTTGAAAGATTTGTATTATATTTAATATTTAATTACTTCTATAAAATGTATGTCAGAATATATAGTGACCAATGAAAACATCGGTGCTTTTTTATATTATTTTAGCACCGCTTCTTACTAACAGGTCACGTTAAACGTCTATGTAGGCTACTAATTACAATAATGTGTTAGGGATTGGAAAGGGTGAATTTAGTGTACCCGAATTTGAGTGTATGGAGAGTGGAAAACCATTTATGAAAAACCACCCACCTCTAAGCACATCCGACCAGAATCGAGCCCCGATCTCTCAATCATCGGCAGTCTAGTCTATAGCGACAGTGACGCCTTAGAACTTGGACCACACTAACATTGGAGGGGGCGGGTGTTAATCAATGTTGTTCAGAAAAAAAAAAATTGTTTGTATTCTATAAAAATATTTCTTACCAGAATCTTACTATAGTTTACACGTCTTACGAAAGTAGACGAGTGATCTCAAACTCTCCCGAGTATGTTTAAGGCGCTAGTAGCGCCCAACTCTTTTAAAAAAAATGTTATGTTTAACACAAGGATTATTATTGATTTAAGAGGTAGGAATTAGGAAGGTAGCTTATAGGAAATGCACCCGCATTATCGACTAAAGATGGAGAAACCACAGTGGTGAGTCACATACGGGAAACTACACCCAGTAAACATGGTCGAGATTCAAACTCCGATCTACTTTCCTTTCAGTATCAATCCAGTCCAGCGCGAGAGTGGCGCCTTAAGCCACAATTCTGGGATAGTTTATATAACCACTTATAAAATATATATTAAATTGAACTTTACATTAAGACTATTTATCTATTAGTAGGTACAACAACTTTAAATGTTTTTACATATTTTTCATTTTAAAACGTAATAATGTAATTCGAGAAAATAATAAGTCAACCTCCCAGCTCTCGGTCAACAGTAAAAAAAAACCACAAAGGTGTTTCTATCGAAACCATTATTCCTCTGGAAGCTTCTATACATCGAGAGAAACATTAGTTGGAATTTGCAAACCGCAAACAACATCAGATCGTTCGAAGAATAGCAGCCATGCAACCTAACTACTACACGGCGGGCGCCACAGTTTTATAATACAAACGAACGAAAGTCTTTTACTCGACGAGTCCCTGTTGCATTGCATTAATTTTTATCATTTTAGGTTCACACGTCTATGGCAGCCCTGAAAGGAGTCTCTTTTTTCTTATAAACTAACAACTATATTATGTGACCCACTTCGGTGGCTGCATGGTCTAAGGCGCTACTCTCACAAAATACTAGAAAGCTAATGACGGGGAGCTTGTGGTTCGTATCCAGTCGGGTGTACTGAGGGTGCTTTTTCCTAAATGGTTTTCCACACACTCTCTCTTTCCATGCAAATGCCGGTACGCTTCCTTTAAATTCAACCTTCCTCGTATCCTAGCCCACTAGCGTAATTAGTAAATAAGTGTATAGCCCGAACGAGTAGTAGAACGCGATTCTAAAAAAAAAATAGTTTAATTACTTACGTTATGAAAAGGTATAAAGAAATCATAACAGGTGTCATGGAGAGTCGTATTAACTACTAAACAAACTTGGGAAAGTACATGAAACATTATTAAATTTTATATTACAAAGAATGATGGTCAAAAGCATTTATCATAAGAGCCTTTGTAACATTACATTTTCTAAAAGCTTCTTCATACCAGAATACTACTATACTAAACTATTGAGGTAAATTAAGTTACCTAGCAATTTTTTCCTAACGCTACCGTCTTAGTACCCGTCCGGGATATCCCTACGTTTACACCAAGGGCACAGACAAATAATACACCCAAACACTCAACCTCCAAGTTAAAATGGTTGCGCTCCTTTTGGCAGCTTGAGTCCTTCAACACTAGGATCGCTGCGGTTAGTCCTATCATCACCCAGCAGTGACACTAGCGAAGCCCAGTGTTGAAGGACTCAAGCTGGTAAAAGGAGCGCAGCGTAAGGTTGAGTCTGTTTCGTCCTGTGTGTGACCAAGGGGGAAGGAATGATGAAGGTAGAATACCACTATCAATACACACAGACAGGATTCGAACCCTAACTTAACCCATCTCCTGCAATACGGTGTATTGCGATAGTGACTCGCTTCAAATGTTGGCTGGACCCTAAGGCGTAACTCTCACATTAGACTAGACAGCCAAGGGCGGGGAGATCGGGGTTTGAATCCCAGTCGGGTGAAATGAGGTGGTGTTTTTTTCATAAATAGTTTTCCTTTCTCCCTCTAAGTAAATGCAAGTACACCTCAACAAAATTAACTTTCTTATTTTGGCCCTTTTGCGTAATTAATACATATGCGTGCAACCAGAACGGGTAGTAAGACGCAGTGCTAAACTAAATAATTTATAATATACATTCAAGTTGTTTTATAATAATGCTAATGTTAAGGAAAGTCCCCCAACCATATTTATATCGATACTAAAAACAACTTTTTAATCAAGAGAGCACATACAATAATACAATTCATGTTTTCCTTCCCATTACAATGAGATGAATCAAAACTGGCTTGACCACCCTTAAAGAGACGCTGCTTTGTAATATTTCCTTCCCCTCCTCTATATTACAGTCGAGGTTCTGGTTGAGCCAGTAGAATACCTCTGGTTACTGTTCTGGAGGTTTTTGTTACAAGTCGTGTAGATTTTCCAGCGGTTCCCAAGTTTAGTATCTTGACGCATAACAATGGCGCATTGTAACTGGAAGGCTCCAAGGGTTGTCTTATTGTGAGGATTATAATACAACTATGGCCCCGTTACGCTATTTACCTAGGCTTGGGCATCAATGCCATGTAGCACATTTACATTTTAAAAAACTGGTTCGGTCAAAGCGCTCTTAGCACACTTTAACGTTGGAGCGAAACAGTACAAGGAAAAAGAGAGTCAAAGTCCAGTTTTAACTCAATTTTAATTAGTATTTCCATCTGTTCGACAAGCATGAAACCTTTCTAAAACACTTTAGATTATGGTTAAAAGATCTTTCTGACATATTTAAATTTATTTTTAAAAATTGCTGGGTCCTGATTTCGCAAACCTTATTTTGTCAATACTAAATAAATTCGCATAATCACAAAATCCTTAGTCGAAACTACATGATACATATTTTCGATCGTTCAAAATGATTGTGAAAATAGTTTACCGAAGCTATTTTTTTAAAAATATTTAATATATAATAAATATGTAGGTTATATTGGATGAATCGAATCGTAGGGTTGATGTTTATGTTATTGTCGATTTCAGAATGATCCCAAACGGAGAATTGGTGCACCGCGTCTAGCTACCCGTTCGGGTTAAACGCATACTAAACAATTACGCTAATCTGTTATGGATGAGGAAGGATTAGTAGAAAGTGTACCCGAATTTGCGTCGAGTGAGAGTGGAAAGTCATTTAGGAAAAAAAACACCCTCAGTACATCCGATCGGGATTCGAACCCCAATTTCCCAGTCATCAATATACCAGTCTTTTGAAAGAATGATTGTCTTTCTTCCAACATCAGATAAAAAACGCCCTTCTGTAAAACTATAAACAAAAAATCTGGAATAAGAAGCAACTTTATGGGCACCCTAAACGGTCAATAATATTGATACATAATATTGATCAATATTATCAACCAGATCCGTCAATATAATGAGACTACACTACACTATCAATATTAATGCCAAAATTCACAGTTGAGTTTTGTGCACAACATTGTCGCGAAAGACCTCCATGTGAGATGACAGAAACACAAAAGCGGGTTTAGCTTTAATAATGTTCACAGGCACGAAGCAAAGAGACGAAAGCGTTGGGTAAAAGAATGGTTCAAGATCTAGAGCTATATTTGCACGTTAATTTGCTACGTGAAAATACAATTAACGGATGCAAACTATTTTCATAATTATTTTCGTAACAGCAATAATGTTTTCCAGAATTTACTGCAATTGGTAAAGCCCTACTTGACAAAGAAAAACACAAATATGCGGAACTGTATATCTACCGAGGAAAGGTTAGCAGTAACTCTGCGATAACTTGATACAGGCAAGAATTTTCAGTACATACAATTTTCATCGATAATGTCACCGATTTCAAGGAGTACAGCAGTCGTCGAAACATATAAAGTTCATAGTTCCGGAAAACATTCATGTTGATCAATGAAGTTTTAGAGCCACTCATATTCATTTTCAGTTTGAGATTCATTGACATGATCTTCCAGCTCCCTTGATAAAGTTATTTCTGCGTCAGACTGGGGAGATGCGTTCTTCATCGTGCGCTGTACTAAATTGAAATATTGATATAAATATTGACGAGCGCACTTACACAATGTTGGTGTCAATATCCCCACCAATATTGACGGTCAGATTTCAAAAAATCTAGATTTTAGTCAATACCGACTTCTATCTATCAATATCCACCCTACGCGGTCAATACTAGTGTAAATATTTTTACATACTGTCAATATTATTGACAGTGTAAGGTCCCCATAAAAGCGGTACACACAGTAAATTGGCGTTTAAGTATAAAAGCAATAACTGCCATCAAACATATTGATTACTGTAAATAGTAACTCGCTTAGAAAATACTGGCGCATTTCTTGAGGTCAACATTGAAACATTGTAGTATAAGTATTGATAATATCAAAAGTGGCAGCTGCAGATCATATGACTCGAGGTAAGAATGCGTGAAAGTAGATCTAGATCCTTATTGGGCCAGGATTTTAGTAAAAATATATTTTACATCTTTCGGGCACAGGTTTAGAAACTTCAAACCAGAGAATAGTTACTTGTATATGACAAGTAATAATTAGCAAAGTATACTGTTGTTATTTATTATCAGTTGATTGTAGGCACTAAATAATAATAATAATACTTAGCATCACGTTTTACTACCCATTCGGGTTACACGCTTAAGTAATAATGACGTTAATGAGTTAGGAATTGGGAAGGGTGAATATAGAAGAAGTGAACCCACATTTGTGTGGCGGGAGAATGGAGAACCATTTAGGAAAAACCACCCCAGTTCACTCGAGCGAGATTCGAACCTCGATCTCCCCGTCCTCGGCAGTTTAGCTCAACACGAAACTAGTACGTTAGCCAACTACACCACCAAGACGGGTGTAGGCAATAAATGTCCATTAAGATGATGAAAGGAAACGCGAGTTATGATCCGTATTTTTAAAGTATTTACACATTTTTGGCCGATATGTGTAAAATACTGCTTCGGTAGATACGTTTAGTTTAATTTCATACGTATAGTCAGGCCTGAATCCAAGGACGACAGAGGCAAACAACCTAGGGCCTCAACAAACCATTAAAATAAAAATATTTTTGGCTCTATAGATTGCAGTTATTGTTATATATTTAAAAATAGAAAAAGAAAAAAACCTATTTTTATGTTGGGGCCTCCAAAGCTCTAAATCCAGCCCTGCGTATAAACATTGAAAATGTGTCATAGGTATTGCGGCATTTGACAGAACTTGTTCTCTTAGTTTAAAGTAATTTCGGTTTAGATGCCAATCTTCTTATGACGGAAATTCAATAACTATTGCTGGAAATAGGCCTATAGAAATACTCAAGGTGGAGGTGTAAGGAACGTGAGTTAAGGGCTGTAATTTTGCAGTTTTTAAATCAAAACTTTTTTGAACCAAGAAATCAAATATTCCTCCAGTATAGAGTTTAATTTTCTTCAACTGGATGCCTCAACAGTTCTTTAATATTTATCAAGCGTATCTTGGAATTTAATGACAACTGTTTCTATTCATTTAAAAAGTTTCTCATCTAGTGCCGCTATGCTCATGACAGATATTCAACACCTGCTGATATCACCATGTGGAGAAAATTAAACCCTGTTTTTCTAATGGATCAATATTTTATTTATTTTGGCTTAAAAACTGTTTTGTTATAAAAACAACTGCATAAACACTGAACTTAACTGGCGTGTCCTTCTATTCCAACTTAATGCGATAAGGTCCGTGTCAATGACCAACAATCCTACAAATAGTGACTATGTCTATAATATGTGCTCTGTATCCATGTATGTGTGTGTGTGTGTCGATAGAACTGATGAACCAGGGTCTGACAAAAGCGACAGCAACATAACTTCAATGGGCCTGCCGGTAGAAAGTATTGCAGACTTGATAACTTTGACGAGAGTGTAAAAGAGGTCGAGCCCGTCTGTCCAGGAAGTAACGGTCCTGAGAACTTCCAGCACCACCGTGTAACGGGATGTCCTTATAAGAGCCCGCATGCTCTGCCCTGCCGTACGACAACCCGCACATCACATATCAACAGCTCACGCTAATATAAATCAAGCGTTAACGCTCGGAAAACTTTAGTGGGGGTCTCATCGGACTCCTCTGTACATTCGTTTTAGGGGTAATCCAGAAACCACCTAACACTTTTGTCTTTTTTAATAGAT
>CABEEJ010001662.1:103701-117178 GCA_901482245.1 Timema douglasi
CGCGACCAGGTCCCTCTAGTGTATTGCATTGTTTCACTTGAGATGGGTCAGACTAGCGACACGAACGCCGCGACCAGGTCCCTCTAGTGTATTGCATTGTTTCATTTGAGATGGATCAGACTAGCGACACGAACGTCGCGACCAGGTCCCTCTAGTGTATTGCATTGTTTCACTTGAGATGGGTCAGACTAGCGACACGAACGCCGCGACAGATTTGAAAAGGTCGATGTGAGCGTAGCGACCTTTCTCACATAAAACGCAGCGACCAAAACGTCAGTCTGCCACCGACCTTAGGGATGACTGACGTTTAATTTAAAAGAAGTGTATTCACTTTTGTGTAGAGGACGAGTGAAAATCCGTTTAGGAATAAACATTCTCAGTTCACCCGGCCGGGATTCAAACTACGATCTCCCCATCATAGGCAGTCCAATCTATTGCGAGAGTGATACCTCAGACCACCGGCCACTATGCGGCCATCGAACCAGGCGGGTGTTAGCAGTCTTAACATGACGGACTATACTATGGTCATTTCTTATAAGCTGCACCATATTGGAATAAAGCAAGGTAAACTAAATGAAGCTGGTATAATCCAATTTTCTGAGAAGGTTTTTTTGTAAAATACAAACATACATCTTTTTACGTCCAAAATTGATAAGATTTTACTATATCATTAGTGTTATTTTATATATATTGATGTCGAAAGTGATAGATGCCGATTACATGACTTGACGTATGAATACGTGAAAGTAGATCTAGTATTTTTACCAACTGTCTTGTAAGGCCGTTTCTATGAAAATTGGACTGTATGTATGAAGGGGAGTTTTGAATCATTCAAACATTTTTATGAAAAATAGCGGGGGGAGTAATTTGTTCGTTCACTCTTGATTGACAAACTTTTGTTCTGAAATGAACATTGTCTAAATATAAAAAATACTGCTCTATTAATTGAAGTTTTAATGAGATTCCAATAAATACGTCAAAGTTGTTTTTATAACAATGGAAATATTAAGTAAGGCTTTCAACCATGTTTATTTTATAATAAAAGTTTGTTAACCTAGAGAGAAAAAAACTGTTTACCAACCAAATAAAAAACTGTTAAAAATCATTAAAAATTCACTTTTACATTCTTAAACTGTGTGTGCCTTTCTTTATTTGTCTAAGAGAAAAATAATAATAATAAAAAATGGAACAAAAAGGCAAGTAAAAACATTCAAAATGGAAAGTATAGAACCAAAACTAATGTAAAACCTTACAAGAGATTGTTTTAATTATATTTTTAAGTTTATTATTTAAATGTTATATTAACCGCATAGGTGGGCACACGGACTGTGTCAGGCTTATCTAATTCGGTTTGCCGGGTGACACGATCTGGGTTTGAATTCCGATAGGGTGTACAGATTTTTTTTTTTCATAATTATTTTCCATTCTTTATATCCACGCGAGAATGGGTACATTATATATCAATTTCATCTTTCTCATCTTTATCTTATTAGCGTTATTAAAACCTGGGCAGGTAGTAATATACGGTGCGGAAATAAATGTTTTATTAATCATTTTTTAATCATGTACCAAACAAAAATTTTGATTAAAGCAAAATTAAGTTAACAGAGAAAATGTCTGGCCTATCACAAACGTACCAGAATACTTATAAGAAAAGCGAAGCCATTGTAATTAATAAAAAGGTAAAAAAAGAAATATAAAACAAGAGGTTTCGAGAAATGGAATCTGTTCTCGCTTTCAGGATTTTAAAAACCGTCGGAAAGAAAAACAGTTGGGCTGAACGAAACGTTGAGAAAGTTAGAGATGCAAATTTATTTGTAACAGACATAAAACATATTTTATTAATTGCAAACATACAATTTAATTTTCTTTGTTTTATTTTGCTTTGTGGAAATGGGGACACAATAGTAGTGTGTTTGATAAGTATTTGAACTCGAGCTTTCAATTCCCCACGTTGAATTAAGTTCAAGTTAAGTTTTGTATTGTCATGATAGCAACTCTATGGTTGTGATTCATACCGGAAAGTTTCCATCTCTTGTAGCGTTTATTGACCATTTTGTTATTGCACCGTGTTGTGTCTTTATTAGTAATACGTGATAATGTTCACCGTCGCTTTTATAGTAGGGCTCTGGTATGAAGAACCTTTTAGAAAGTACAAACATAGGCCTAAACTCTGCGGTAAATATTGATAACATTTTACTATTTTATTAGTATCATGTTCAGAGTAGTGACTGGCGAACACAACGGGAGGAAAACATTAGAATCGACCTGGAAGAGATAGGGTGTAATGAGGTGGACTGGATAGAACTAGCTCAAGATAGGGATAGGGTGTAATGAGGTGGACTGGATAGAGATAGCTCAAGATAGGGATTGGGTGTAATGAGGTAGACTGGATAGAACTAGCTCAAGATAGGGATAGGGTGTAATGAGGTAGACTGGATAGAACTAGCTCAACATATCGATAGGCGGCGTACTTTTTTAAGTGCGGCAATGAACTTTTGAGTTCCTGATGGCAGACAGTGAATAAGGGAAAGTTGATCTAATATTAAAGAAGAAATTTAAAAAAACTTCCTTAATATTTTGAAATTAAAACTCCCTTTCGATCATACTATATTATACATTTAAGAGTCTTTGTAATAACTACCCTCAATCACTTAAAACTCGCATGGCAGATGTTAGCCTCTAAATTCAAATTTTATACTTTTAACTTCTCAACATTATGAATTAAAACATTGTTTTGTCCTTACTTTATTGTTGTATGTAAGTTTTTGGTAACACAAGCGTAATACATTTATTTTATACCTGTCATCAACTTATGTTTTAGTCCAGTTGATGATACTTTATTAATTCTATGTTTAAATTATTCATATCTGACAACATGCTGTTCACTGGAATTAAATCGTAACCATACTTTTTGAACTATAATTTCTTTTAATACATAAATTAAATTATTTTTTTTATATACATTTCCAGAGCATTCTATCTAAGTCTTAACTAAAACTATCACCACTCCTTACTTTCAGCTATCTTTGAATGTTTTCTAAAATGTTACTTATCAGAATATATACAAACAAAATTGTGATGTAAGCCTTGGTTTATAGGAACTCACTTTCAACCACCAACATTTATTCAAACCCGACTAAAATGTAGCATGTATTATTTGATTTATTAATTATAAAGTTCATCTAGAAAATTATCAAAAGCTTCCAATAATACTTCCTTATAGTTTACTGTATCTTCACATTATTAATTAATAATGTAATTACAAGTGTAATATCCCCCTGCTATTGTGGCGACATAAGTTCCCAGTTTTCAAATAACGAGCTTCCTATGCAAATCAGACTGTAGTAATAACGCTTTTAAATAACAAGTTCACTAACCCCCTTAAATCTATCCACTGACCCCAGGTTTAGAATCCAGGTTTTAGAGCATTATAAAATATATCTGTTACGGGTTGAGTAAAAACCTTTTGGGACCACTCAAGTACTGTATATGCCGTGGCGGTGTCAAGTCAATGGCGTCTTCCAGGGTAAAACTAAGGCTTTTTGGACTGAAATAAAACCCTTTGAGCCTAGACTAAAGGGAACCATTCTCGGTTTTTGGACTTTGTTTTTAGTAACTGGGGGGTTAAGGGGGTTCCAAACAAATTAAACGTACATCAATAAGAAGAGTGTGGGATTTTGTGTGGGCTTGGCTAATAACCTCAAGTTACAGTTCAATTTTCATATGAAGGGCCCTGTCTGACAGCTAGAAACGTTACTAGATATACTTTCACGTATTCATACGTCAAGTCATGTGATATGTAACTGTTACTTTCGTTGGCTAACATCAGTTATTTATTTGTGTGTATGGGTGGGGGTGAGGACGGTGGCACGACGACACTAACAAAAAAAATGACATTTTTTGAGGGGTTTGGGCAATCAAGCCAAAGAGGGTTCCAGAAGACCTCACCCAGCAAATTTTTGAAAATTCGATGCCTCTAAAAGCTATTTTGAATTGTACTTGCTTAGACAATTTTTGAGAATTTGATTTCTCAAGAATCTATATGAAGTGGTCCTCCCCCCAAAAATATTTTAGGCCTAAATTTGGATGTGTCTATAAACTATTAAAATGGTCCTTGCTTGTTTATATTTATTTATTTTAGTTGGGCGCCTCCAGAAACTATTTGGAGTGGTTACTAAGAGGCCCTTCTTATGAAAAATGGCCAATATGGCGAAATAAAGCGTTTATTTTGAATATGCGCGGGGATTGAGGACAAATACGTCGCTCATCATTGGACACACAAAGTGTGTGTATAGTGATACTGACAGTTGACCGTGAGGACGATGTTGTTTGATCAACAAGTGTAAGAATGTTATCACAACATTGAACAAGTTGCTGCAACACAAGATACTGCTTGCTCTGGCGATTGATTACAATCTCCCTTGGAGAGAGGAGGGGGAAGTTTCATCTGTCTGAACGCATCTCACTAATGAAACAAATAAAATAAGAGGTAACTCTCGTTAAAAACAGATTCTCGTAAGAAGGGACTTTTAGAAAATACAAACACATTATTTTGTGGTCAATATTGGTTTCATTCAAAAATTACAGCTGCAGATCACACGAATTGACCCATGAACACGTGAAAACTGAAAGCAGATCTAGACTAGTTACTTTTACTAGCTGCCAGATAAGGTTATTCTTATGAAAATCGGAGTATACGTTTAGGACCGATAAGCAGACGGTGCACAGAGCAGTAATGCGAATGTATACCCTGATTTTGGTAGAATGCCCGCTCTGGAGGGCCTTATTTCGTACTAGAATCCTACTGTATAGCAGTATTTTGTTAGGGAGAAAGGCCTTTCACTGTCGGAACGGTAGTAGGAACTTGGAAGTTTCCTCTGAAAGGCCTTTTGTCCTAACAAAATACTACTGTACAGTAGAACTCTGTTAAGAAATAAGACCTTGCATAGCGGGCTTCCTACTTATCCCATCGTATAGAACCAGTCAGCTGACTCAGCACTCCAATGCGAGTACATTTTATGATGATGGACTTAGGATGGAACTGCATCGTATGGGTTAGTTACCATTTACCAAAAGTATTAAAAAATGTTACCACCAAAAGGCAAGCCGACATAATCTGTGGGCAGTGTAACATAGAGAGGTGGTACAGTCTCCCCATGGCTTCTTTGGTGCTGACTGACGGCTCACAGCTGACTTCTGACAGTCAACATTTAGGTATATACCTAAATGTTGACTGTCAGAAGTGAAAGCTGCTAAACACATGTTTTTGCAGAGCCTACGGTTCAGCGTAGGGATACATAATTTGGGTCTGGTAACTTTTCAAAGCTTTTAGCTGTCAGTCAGCACCAAAGAAGCCATGGGACTACTGTACCTAGGCTCGGTAATGTACGTGTCAACCAGGTGCAGGACCGCTCCACACAGGTCACCTTGGAGGAGGCAGTTATCACGCCATAAGCTCTCACGTCATGCCGCAAGCCATGTCCCGCCATGGCCGTGAAGCATCTTTATTGTTCCTCCTGTGATGCCGGTACCAGGCGCCCCTTGGTACAACTCGGTCCGCGAGTTTACAAGGTCAGACCGGTTTATGTAGTATTCATCCTGTCCGACTTGGTAGCTCTGCGCGTCTGCCTGTTGAGCTAAAGGTGGTCCAATGATCGATTCTCGACAGTACTGAAACATTTGTAGTCGAAGAGATGGGGCCGTCCTTAAATTAGGTAAGGCCTTTTTTCATGATTTTGCCCCCCCCCCCTCTTTTTGCACCTATATTTTACGTAATATTTAACAATTAAGTAAATTAAATTATTTTAATCCTTTAGTTCTTTATAGATATAAAGATTGGTAATGAAGTGAGCGATAAACTTTACTAATATTTTTTTAGCGCCGTGTCTTACTACCCGTTCGGGTTACACGCATATGTACTAACTACTATAATGTAATAGGTATGAGTATGGTTGAATTTAGAGGAAGTAAATCCACATTTGCGTGGGAGAGTGGAAAACCCATTAGATAAAAAAAACTCGGTACACTCCACCGTGATCGATCTCCAATCTCCCCGTCTTTGGCAGTCTAATCTATTGCGAAAGTGACGCCTTAGACCATGTGGCCACCAATGCGGGTTACTAAACGATTAGTGTTGTTTTATAGGTATTGATAATATCTTTCAAAGATGACAACTGCATAGATTACATGGCATATAAATAAGTTAAATAATATCTCGTGCCTTTTCTAGCTGTCAAATAAGGTTCTTTCTATGCAATTTGACCATACTCATAGTAATAAATAATATTAATATTTAGCACCGCGTCTTACTACCCGTTCGGGTTATACGCTTTAAGTACGAATTACTTTAATGGATTAGGAATTGGGAAGGTTACCCGCATTTGCGTGGAGGGAGAGTGGAAAACCATTTAGGAAAAACCACCCCCAGTTCACCCGACCGAGATTCGAACCTCGAGCTCCGCGTCCTCAGCAGTAGAGCTCAACACGACAAGCGCTTTAGCCAACTATGCCACCGAGGCGGGTCATACTCATAGTAGCTTAGGATAAAGAATATTAAGGTCACAATAACTTAGCGCATAATCTAGTAAGACACGGAGATAAAAAAAAGGTTTCCTAAAAATAATATTTTGGTTTGACCATTGCCTATTATATCTTTAGAAAGGAAAATTATTAGTCCGAGTGTATATTTTGTGTTCCCAATTACGTTAAGTACCGCTGTATGTAGATACACTTAAAGCAACCTGATTATATGTGAACTAATTAATTATCGCATAGGCCTTTTATTTATTTTTATATTTAGTATTCAGAACAAAAGCTTGTATTGAGGCCAGAGTCATAACATTCCACGCACGTATCCGCAACACACAATCCTTATAACAAGAGTAGACCTACCATTTTGTACAGCACTTATGTCCAGGTGATCTGTTTGTCGTGGTGAAACACAATCACACTCGAAGATTTAATGTCCCTTTGTTTTCAAATGTTTATAAACCATTATGTTAGACTTTTTAATGGCACTTTGGTTTGAAGTTAATGTTAGTTTTTAGTGGCGTTTGGAACGGGATCGAGATATGACTTCATACACACTCCATCGTAGTTATAAATCGACTTACTAATTTCTTAATGAGGAGAGCTATGCAATTGATGTACACATATGTGATGTTTCTTTCAATTTCTTAAACTTTTAAACTAATTATCTTCTGCCCACGCCCACATAGATGTTAGGCTCTTTTTATAGACAAAATTAAGAATGACTCTAAGAATATAAAGACCTGTAAACATAGAAGATAACATTTTCAACTTTGAAAAGTCAAAAATCCACCTATTTCGGTTAGTTATTAATACCTAAATTAACCCACCACGGTGGCGTAGTTAGCCAACGCGCTAGTTTCGTATTGAGCTCGATTGCCAATGACGAGGAGATCGAGGTTCGAATATCGTTCGGGTGAACGGGGTTCCTAAATGGTTTTCCACTCTCCCTCCAAGCAAATGCAGGTTAACTTCCTCTAAATTCAACCTTACCAATTCATAATCCATTAGCGTAATTAGTACTTAAGCGTATAACCCGAACTGCTAGTAATACACGGTGCTTAATTAAAATTAATTAATACCTAAATTCCCAGGAAACGAAAGGTAACTGGTATAGGCGCAAATAATGGATCTTTGTGAATCGAATTATGTCATTTAATAGATGGGGTCACAACACATTGTAATATCATTTGTATTTTCCTCCTCCCTATTTGTTCTCCTACTGCAGGACAGCTCCATCCAGTGACGTTATAAGCCCACTCGGTTTCCGGGCGTTCATGAATTTCTGATCGACTATCCTAGCGCCGGATATATCGACGTCCTTGATGACAGTCCAGACTTTGGCCCACAGGACTCTTCCAGAGACGCAGTCCTCAAGAAGACGTGGCGATCCTAGAGGCCAAAAGAACTCCCCCTTCCATAATCCAGGGAGGGGGTCAAGAAGGCACGGGCCAAACATTTATAGGTGTTTTGTTGTTGATGAACCGAGATGGCAGACCTTGGAAGTGACGAGGTGTGGAAACATTCAGTTCGCTGACGTGGCACGCATGTGTGTGTTCCTCCGCATGCCGTGTCGCAACCATTGTTATGGTAGTCCAGCGGGTCGGGGCCACATTCCTCAGGTGAAATGGAGGCCATTCGGCCGGCACGGGGCCCGGCTTATCGCAACCAGTCAACATGAGCGAGTGAACTCCCATAGCATGCATTCTAGTACGAACACACTTTTAGAAAACACAAAAATATTTCCTTCGATTAAGTAAAAAATGACAACCTGGACACGGGAATCGAACCTTTGGCTCTGCGCGCCAATGCTTTACCACTGAGCCATTCTGGTTCGTCTTGTAACCAGGGCCATTTTTGATAGAACATTGGCGCGCAAAGCCAAAGGTTCGATTTCCACGTCCAGGTTGTCATTTTTCATTTAATATAATTTGATTCAGCTATCAGAACCGATTCTGTGGATGGTCATCACGTATCATTTTGTGATACACATGCATTAATAAAAACAAACATATAAATATATTTCTAAGCAATGCGTATTATTACTACCTGGTAGGGTTATACGAATATGTATTAATTACGGTACGCTAATGAGTTAGGTATCAGGAAAGTTTAATTTAGAGGAAGTGTATCTGCATTTATGTAGAGGGAAAGTGGAAAACTTTTGTTTAAACACCCTCCGTACACCCAACCAGAATTTGAGCCCCAATCTTCCTGTCATCGGCAGTCTAGTCTAACACGAGAATGACGCCTTAGACCATGCGGCCACCGAAGCAGGTCTACAAACATCGTTTGGTTTAAATTAGTTGAAAAATGACATCTGGACACGGGAATAGAACCAGGGGACTTTGGCTTAGCGAACCAATGATACTACAGTAGCCCCGTGGCTTCTTTGGTGCTGACCGACAGCTAACAGCTGACTACTGACAGTCAACATTTAGGTATACACCTAAATTTTGACCGTCAGAAGTGACAGCTGCTAAACACATGTTTTTGAAGATCATTTGGTTCGGCGTAGGGATACATAATGTTGTCTGGTAATTTTTCAAAGCCGTCAGCTGTGAGCTCTCAATCAGCACCAAAGAAGCCATGGGGCTACTGTACCACTAAGCTGTCCAGGATTCGTCCCACGCTCAGGGTCCTTCTTCATTCATAGTTTTAAGGTCGGTGACCTGGCGGTCTAGGGGTAAGGTGTCAGACTTCTATGTTGGCGGCCAGGGTTCAGTCCTCGGTCCCGGCAAAGATTTATTTGATTACCAAACCCTTCCTTCACCTCTGACAAGTCATCTTGTGAATGTGAGGAATGCCAGGCCTCCACCGTGGTTCGGATTCCACGTTAAACTGTAGGTCCTTCATTTCATCTCACAATCAGCCTACCATTACACATTAGCGTAAGTGCGTATAACCCGAATGGGTAGTAAGACGCAGTGCTAATAATAATAACATAGTTTTAAGGCAGACTCTGTGATGGACGTGTGAAAATGATCGAAGATTGAGTGAGAATGACCGAGCACGGGACGAATATTCTGGGTAGCTTAGTGGTAGAGTATTGACGCGCCAAGCCAAAGGTCCCGGTTTCGATTCCTGTGTACAGGTGTCACTTTTCAACTAATTTAACTTAAATGAATTAGTGGTGTGGTCTGCTCCCTATGGACATTTTCGTAATTGCAGTGATTTATACCTTGTGTGTTGATCTTTATATTTATTTGTGGTCAACATTGATAACATTTTAATATATTATAAGTGCTATTTTATAGGTATTAATTATATCTATCAAAAGTGACAGATTCAGGTAACATTTCTTGACGTATGGACATATGAACATTTTTTTTCTTTGTCAATGGTTCTCAACCCGTTCAGATTATACGGATAGGCTAATGTGTTGGGAATGAGGAAGGTCGAATTTAGAGGCTGTGTAGGACCTGCATTAGCGAGGATGAAAAATCCCAATGTTAAATTCAATATGTAAATTCACCTTAGCACCGAGATTTGAACCTCGGCCACCTAGCTACTGCGGGCCTGACGCCTGATATAAAGTCAACAACAACGGTACTAAACGTCCAGATAAAGGTAGTAGGATTAGTGAGTTGTAGTTTTTAGTTCATTCTTACACTGAGCTACTATTTGACCCAGCTCTGGGTCAGTGGCGCAAGAATGGGAAGAGGGGGGGCGGGGGGCAAGGGAACTTACCTTACCACTCACTCACACACACCTCTGATTGTTTTAGTTTGGTCAACATAATGTTTCTAATTGTTTACGATAGATCAGTGGTATTCAACTTTTTTTTTGTTCGCGTATCCCCAGATAAAATTGCTATCCAACTTTGTCCGTCCTGTTATTTGTGCATAATACAAGTGTATACATATTCTATAACAGGGATGGTGACACTTTACCAACCAGTGTGCCACTTAAGGACCTGTCAAGTGTGCCACCTTTCATTTGACAATTTTCAATGAGTTTTTAAAAATCAAATCTTGTTTGAATATTATGAAAACTTAATGAATAACTCAAATCAAATTATAGATATTTTAATAATGCCTACATTTTAGAGATAGAAAATTTATTAAAATTGTCAAAGTGAATGTTTTAGACAGCATTAATTTCAATAGCGATTACAATGAAAGTAACACCTTCAGTGAAAAAAGATATATATGTATATATTAAGGTGCGGCAGACGGGAACGCGAGTAGTTTTACAGTTTTTATAGCATTGCATTAAAAAAAATTAGTCAGAATAAATCAAATATTTCTCCAGTAGCATCATGGAATTAAGTTTTCTGCAAATGATAATATCAACAGATCTTGAATAACTGTCAAAGGTATCCTGAAATTTTGTCAAAACTTTTTCTCTTTATTTAAAAAGTTTTGACAAAATTCCAGGACACCCTTGATAGATATTCAAGATCTGTTGATATTAGCATGTGCAGAAAACTAAGTTCTATGTTGCTACTGGAGCCAAAATAAAATTTAAATTCTATAAAAACTGTATAAATACTTACGCTCCCTTCAGCCGCACCTTAAATCAGAAGCTTACATAATCTTGTTCATATTAGTTTGACACATGTTGTATTTTGATAGCCAAGAATTTTATACTCGGTTCATAGCGTGTGGTATTCAACAGCACACAAGATGAACCTAAGTACGAGCCAAGAAGACGACGACTTAATAAGTTCATTGAAGGATGAAAGTGAATGACATGGTTGTCAAAATATTACTGACTCCAAAAAATGTCACCACGATGGGAGCAAGTTTTATTTAATTTATTTTTTTCAGGTTGGAGTACCACCCAAATCATGTTAGCGGGCCATAGAGTTGCCATTCTTGTATTATAATATACACCTAGGAGAAAATCGCGGATCACATATCCATGTCCGAGTATCTTGTGGCTGAACTCAAATCTGGCCATAATTATTCTGTGTTTATCATTAACTCTTTAAATTTTACGTACCCCCTTAGAAATCTTTGCGTACCCCAGGTTGAATATCACTGCAATAGTCTGAAGAGTTTACAAAATAATTCTTACATAATAATGTAATAGGTAGAATTATCAGCGAAACCAGGATTTCCTGCATCAGGATTGGATGCAACAGAATTGTGAACAAACATAACAAATAATTACTAGTGAATACAGAATAATTAAAATAGGAAGTGTACTATTATGTTGTTTTATATGCTTATATTCACATATGAATTATTTTGGCATTGATTATAAGGGAAATTTAATAACCATACCTTTTTTAATATTTTAAAATGCTGACCAACAGTGATAAATAATACCTAAGAATACAAGGTAGGTTAAAATACAAAATAATTCCCATTAGATACAAAACATTACAAATAATGACAATGCATAAGAAT
Source organism: Timema douglasi (assembly GCA_901482245.1). Lineage (NCBI taxonomy): Eukaryota > Metazoa > Arthropoda > Insecta > Phasmatodea > Timematidae > Timema > Timema douglasi. Next base: position 115,590 of record CABEEJ010001662.1, read on the forward strand.
AAATATTCAAAATACTAAGAAAACTGCAGGATTCTAGTAAAAAGAACATGTGACGTATTTAACAGTTAAAAAAGTTACTAAAACAATTTTAATATTTTCATACGTCATGTCATGCCAATTTCATAAAAGTAAAATGTATTAAAAAATATGTTTGTATTTACTACACTTTTTTTTTAGTACCACGTCTTACTACCCATTCAGGTTAAACTCTTTCTAAACTGTTCTTACTCTAAAATTTTGACAATATTTTGCTCGAACCAGACGCAATATCGTGGTGCGATTTACTGTATTATATTTTCAAAAACAGTGAAAGTGAGACCAGCTAAACAAACCATTTCCCTACATTTTTGTCAAAATACACAACAAAATTAAAAATAACAATTATTGTTTCAAAATGAACAAATTTTATAAACTGATACCAATTTCGTTGTTGTCGCGCGAAAGATGTAGGAAACCTCATCCAAATACGAGGGTAATCTTGTATCTACTAGTATCTGTTAGTCGTACGTGGTAGGGGCTCTTAAATAACTCTTAAGAATCAAACTCCGGTAATCTAAAGTTGCGGGATTATGAGTTGAGGGTTAAACACTATTTTAGCCCGCTTGGGTGGTCGAATGGTCTAAAACGTCACACTCGTAATAGAATGGGCTGCTGACGACAGGGAGATCGGAGTTAAAATCCCGGTCGAGGGTATTAAGGGTGTTTCCCCCCCTAAATCGTTTACCACTATACCTACACGTAAATGAGGCTACACTTCCTCTAAAGTCAACCTTACTTGCCCCTAACATATTAGCGTATAACCCTGACAATTAGTTAGACGCGGTGCTAAGGAAATCCCAGCGACAACCTTAATAAAACACAAATAGCTTCGAGAACGATATAATATTGTAAAACTAATTATTGACATCTTCTGTAATGGGGACTAAACCATGAGCCCCCTTCCATCTCCCCCACCCCGCAAACAACAACCGGGTACGACCGTCTGAGACCCTGTGAGTGTAATCGGTGTTGTCTTTGTGGTATTCCTATACATTCGTTGTATGATTAAGTGTTTTAAGGGTACATCCGGCTAATCATTTTGAAAAGGCATTATGTTTTTGTTTCCTACGGGCACAGAGAGCATGATAGCGATGTTATTATTTTATTTGTGAGAGTTCCGAGGTCAACTCTATTGTTCAATTGAAACTTGTTCAGCCAATGGACGCACAATATTTCGTCGACCGTTCGCGTGTGTGCGTGTGTTTGTTCCATCTGACGGACCTAAGAGTAGCATTCACAGCCGATTAAGCCAGAAGGGGGGGTTGATCATGTGTTTTATAACAGAAGTCGGCCATTTTGAACATTTTAAAACTAACCACTCGTAAACCTATTTGGTTTAGGAGGTGGGGGTTAAAAGTGTGATTTTTTTTAATCATCGCGTAGACTACAGCTCATACGCATGTATGGTAATTACTCTAATGGGGTAAGGATGAAAAAGGAAGATTATAGAGGTAATCTATCAGCATTTACGTGGAAAGAGAGTGAGAAACCATTTAGGGAAAACCACCCTCATTAGATCTGAGTGGGATTCGTACCCCAATCTCCCCCCC
>CABEEJ010001662.1:117283-127502 GCA_901482245.1 Timema douglasi
CCCCCCCCATATGCAAGCCAGTCTAACAAGAGAGTGACCCCTCAGACCATTCGACCTTTGAAGCGGGTGTGAAATTGTTGTTTACGTGATATCTTATGTGTTTGGAGTAACTTTGTAAGAATGGTGGAGGGGTTGGGATCCAAGAACCTTCTCCTGGCAAGTATTTGGACATTTGATGTCTCAAGAAGCTACTTAGAGCACGGGCGTCCTTATCGGGGACTTGCCCAATAATAATCTTATCAAGAGGACACTCTTGTACCGTGAAAGGAACGGTGAATTGTGAAAATGAAAATCCACGTTTGGAGCCATCAGCCGTGCATAAACGATTAAAGTTTTTTTTATATGAGTCAAATAATTAATTTCCCTATCTTACCATTCTACAAACTAGTTTTGAATATTAAGTGAGAATCGGTTCGTTCTGTCCCGCTCTCCCTCTATAATTAAAAGAAAGCGACGCCTATGACTTGTACTTAAAGGATGTAATAGTGTGTTTATGGTATTTGAAGACATTTTCTATAAAGTATTTTTGTATTGTTCACAATATAAGTCTACACAAATATATATATATCATATTTAAAAATACTTTATCCTTTAAGCTTTAGGTAGGCTAATTATTTTATTTTTGAATTAGTATGGGTACAAACAAGGCCGGCTCAAGCGTTTCATAAGCCCTGGGAGAGATTTAAAATGTGCACCCCAATTGTATTCTGTATAATATAAATAAACCACACCCACGGCGTAACGAATAATAATAATAATAATAATAATAAGAGAGTGACAAAATAGCGGCGGCAAAAATATATAAATAAAAAAGGAGTTAAATAAATCAAAAATAAGTGGCAACCCTAACCCCTCAATCAGTGCGTACAAAAATATTATCACTTCTTTCGTTTATTTTATAATAATATTTTTGGAAGCGTTTAGTTTAATAAAGTTATTCTATGACAAAACTACCCTGAATATCATAAAAACCATACCTACTAAAAGTAATTATGTTGTAGATCAATATTTAAATATGTGTGTATATATACTTGTTATTAGATACAACGTTTAGATGTTTTTTTATATTTAGAAATAATCATTAGGTTTTTTTTGCTTAAATAATTATTTTCTTAAACACTAAAAAAAATACATTTTGTTGAAATGCGCCCTTGGCAACTGTCTAGAGTCACCTAATGGACCCTGGGTAGCCGTGGGTACAAATGACATTATGAATTTATCAATCGAAATTTGAGTCGTATAATACCCACGTAACCAGGCCCACCACTCTCATCTGGTCCGGGTTTGCCGGTGATGTAAGAGGTCAAAGTTCGAATCCCAGCCGGAAGTAATGACATGGTTTTCCCCTAAAATAAAGGTTTCTTACTGCCCAAACCTCAAAAATGCAGGTATATTCCACCCAAAAATACTTCCTTTCCCATCCCTAGCCCGCCCATCAATGTAATTATATCAATGGTTTCCTTTTGTAGGGTTTGACTCCAATTTTTGTCTTTTAGATCATCGCGACCTCTGTATAACCTTAAACCATTCAAATACTAGTTTTTAAATTATTTTCACTATAAATTTTACTACTTATGATCTGGGTAGTATGCATTTAATTACACTTGTGGCGTAAGTGCAATTTAGAGAAGATGCACCTTTATTTGCGTGGAGGGAGAAAAGTAAAACCATTTAGGAAAAATCACTCCCGGCACACCCGTCCGGAATTGGAGTTCTAACTTCATCCCCAACAAACAAAAAACGAGCGTGCTTTATTTAATTATTATAAATGGTTAAGATATCTCAAAAGAGAATCAACGATCCCAGTGGGGACAACAAACTGTGCCAGCAAGCAACTGCCAGTTTTTTTTGGAACCGCGTCTTACTATCCGTCCGGGTTAGACGCTTATGTACTAATTACACAGATGGTTTTAGGGACCAAAGAGGTTATATTTACATGAAGTGTACCCACATTTGCGCGGAAGAAGGGTGGAGAACAATTTTGGAAAACCACCCTCAGTACACCCGAACGAGATTCGAACCTCAATCTCTCCGTCATCGGTTGTCTAGTTGTCAGTGAAAGTAGCGCGTTAGACCACGCGGTCATTGACGCGGGTAACTGACAGAGTTTAATAAACAAAAGGAATATTTTGATTATTTGTAACCACTTATATTTATATTTGAGTTCTGCACCTTCCTAAAATCATTGTAATTACTTTTTACTTATGGTTTATCTGGTCTACATCATTATGTGGCTCAGTTTTACGGAAAGATTAGCCAGTAATTATGTACAGTTGCCCAGGGGGCGCCCGAATGTACTAATTAGGGTGACCATACGTCCAGTCTTTTGCCATGCCCCGGCTATCCCATTGTTTTAGTAAAAATGCCATCTTTATCCCTTTTTTTGGTGTCAATCATAAAGCTATAGTTGTGAGGAGGTTGGATGCATGGAATAAATTTAATATTTCTGTATCCGATAGATGGGTGCAAATATTTTCTGAAATGAGTGGAAAATGTTTAAATATTTTTAGGATTTTTGTGATGTAGTAGAGTTTATCCTTTATTTGCTAGGAAGTACAGCATCCGTGGAGATAATATCTTATATTATGAATAGCATGCGGCCTAAGGAGATATGTAGATTTAGTGTCGAATCAATGATAGACATGATAATTGTAAGACCAAATTGTAACATGGAGCGTGATAAGTTTTATGACAAGGTATTGAAAGACTGACATTTGTTGCGCAAAGTAAGTTCATATGAAAAATACTCATGATACAGATAGGATGAAATACAGACCCCGCTTACATCCACCTAAAAGTTTTTGCGTGAGTTAATGTGAAGTATGAATTTAAGTTCACCATGTTATGCTATAAAAACAAATGTTTAATTTGTGTGTGTGTGACAACATTTTTATTTTAACTTGGCTTTTTCCGTGTACCCGCCCCCTCACACTTCGCCCCCCCCCCGCCCCGTTTTTGTTTCAAGGAGTTATGGTCAGCCTAGTACTAATTGTACAGCCTTTTAGTGGAGGCTCTTTCCATGTCCAGATCAAACCCTTGTGAGTTGTGACTATGAGAATTATTCACCTTTAGAGAAAAACCCCCGCACCAGCCAGAAATCGAGCCTGGGACCTTTAAGTCAGTAGACAGGGCTTCTGACCACTATACCCCGATGCAGGTTTATTACTTTAAAAAGTAAACATAAAACCATAACCTCAATAAGCATTGCAACCCCCAGGCTGGAAACCCCCGAATTAGATGATCCCGGGCTGGTAGCAAGACACAGTACAGAAACAAACTATAAAAATGTGCATCGAGTCGCGCCATCTTAAAAGTTAGATTCTTATTCTTGACTCATTTTGATAACTTTCCGGCTCAAGTTTGCAAATAAAATAAATAATTAATGAGCAACCGAATGTTGACATACGTTTACACATCAAGTAGGTGCATTCCTCTTCATCGTTATGTTTTCCGATTATAAACAAGGCTGACTACTAACAAAAAAAGTGTCGAGCTATTCAAAATAAGTTTTGTACCGTATACACTGACCCGCTTCCCAAAAAGTATCCTTCATTTGCCTTAGGAGTGGTGGTAGCTGACAGCTAGCAGAAGATGTACAAACAGTTAAAAGAAAAATATAATTAAAAACCAATTGTTCGCTGTGAAAGTTTGGACTGACAAAAGTGACAACAAATCAACAGAATTTGGTCTGGCGGACCATGTTATTTGTCAAATGGATATATGAGAGTAGATCTGGTAGCTGTCAGCTACCTGGGCTATAGATACTCGTTTTGCCGACTGTATGCTTGAGTTTGTTGAGTATGTATATACGGTGGGAAAAAACCATAGGATTTCTTATTCATATTAAAATATAAATAGTTGACCTCTGGGGTCTTAGGATAAAGTGCTTGCCTCAGGGTGGGTTTAAACCCAGCAAGGGTCGATGTATTTATCTTGGGCGACAAACATCCGTAACACTACCTACTTCGGAGGGGAAGTAATACCGTCGGTCTCATGTCGATTGTGGCCGGTAAAAGAACACTAAAAGGTACAGTAGCGCCATGGCTTCTTTGGTGCTGACTGACAGCTCACAGCTGACTTCTGACAGTTAACATTTGGGTGTATACCTAAATTTTGACTGTCAGAAGTGACAGCTGCTAAACACATGTCTTTGCATATCATATGATTCGGCGTATGGATACATAATTTGGTCTGGTAACTTTTTAAATCTGTCAACTGTCAGCTGTGAGCTGTCAGTCAGCACCAAAGAAGCCATGGAGCTACTGTATATCAAAACACATTCCAGGAAAAATTGATAAGCCCTTTCGCTCTCGCTCACATAAATTCTGGTGTGGTGATATAATAAGTTGTAGGTGACCTGGCGGTCTAAGGGTAAGGTGTCAGACTTCTATGCTGACGGCCGGGGTTCAATCCTCGGTCCCGGCATAGATTTATCTGATTACCAAACCCTTCCTTCACCTCTGACAAGACATCTTGTGAATGTGGGGAATGTCAGGCCTCCACCGTGGTTCGGATTCCACGTTAAACTGTAGGTCCTCCATTTCATCTCACAATCACCCTACTACTACACATTAGCGTAAGTCCGTATAACCTGAAAGGGTAGTAAGACGCGGTGCTAATGATAATAATAATAATAATAATAATAATAATATAATAAGTTGGTTCAGACAGTGGACGTTAAATACCTCAAAATAAATGAAATATGTAAATAAATCAAACACATTCATAGCGCACTTAATTTTTGTGTATGACTATTACTGTCGAAAAGAGATTGATTATTAATGTCACGGTAATAAATTAACACAATTTACTTTACTCAATTCTAAGAATAAAATATATTCAATGGAATGAATCAATGTAAAGCAGCAATATAAAATTTACAATCACAGTGGCATTGCTTTGTAATAAAATTACACTAACACAATGGATGATGTACTGAATACATATGTGTATTTAATAATAGTACATGACGCAAGGAGGAAAGAGGTCCACGATGGAAAGAGGTGGAGGACGCATTAAAGAAGAATAAACAAGGAAAAGCACCGGGTGTGAACGAACTGACTGTAGAAGTGATAAAGAGATACAGGTGAAGTAGGTATACAATGGTTATACAGAGTGATTAGAGTGATTTGGAAGGGGCATGGTAATGGTATTTATGGTTATGGAGAAGGCATATGATAGCGTGGATAGGAATAAGGTTTGGAAGCGATGGAGGAGGCCGAGGTGGAAAGAGGAGTCGAAATGAAAGTGAAAAGCATGTATGAGGATAGCAGTAATTGTGTTATGACGGAGAGTGGAAGAACGGGGTGGTTCCAAATAAAAAATGGAGCGAAGCAGTGGAGGACCCTCTCACCACTAATATTTGTAATTGAAATGGTCATTAATAAAATGGCAGGAAAACTAGGGGCAAGGAGAATTAAAGCCATGATGTTTGCTGATGACTTGATGATAATGGGAGGAGAAGGAATAGGAGTAGGGAGAAATTGTCTATAGTTGTATATGAGAACTGCTATGGAGTAGAGAAGTGTCTTTGAAATGTAAAGAAGTGTTGTACTTGTACAGGGCAAATTTTGTGCCCATTGTCCCATATGCAGCAGAAACCAAGACAATGAATGTAAGAGAGGCTCGGAAGGTGGAAGCCATGGGAATGAAGTTTTTGAGGAGAATGTTAGCTGTCACGAGGAGAAACAAGATTGGTAATAAAGTTATCCGGGAAAGATTGGGGGTACATGACATAGTAGAGGAAGCAAAATGAGATAGTCTGGGCATGTAATGAGGCTGGAGGAGAGGATGTCAAAGAAAATGTTGGAAATAAAGTTTGTATGAAAAAGGCAGCAATTGTGGTCAAGAAAGAGATGGGAGGAACATTTAACAGAAAGTGTGCATGTGAGAGGAGGAGAAGAATGGAACCAATTAAAGGGGAAAGAATAGAGGGAGATATTTTACTAAACTGAATCAGTAACATGCTGGAAACAGTTTATGATGATGATATATGTTTTCTATCCATCTTCTTCCAAATATGTAACTTAATATGATATAAAGGAATATCACAAATTTAAAATCGTTTGTTATATGAAAATGATCAGTATAAAAAGGCGTGAAGAGTGTTGCAAGTTTGCTTCCTTATATATCACTTTCCTATCTTCCTGTACCAATTCCTCCCCCTCACCCCTCAATGTTATGGTTTTTTTTAGATTTCTTCGTTTATAAAGTTGTGTTCCGCATTTCACACTCCCTCCTGATAATTTCTGGTAAAATGAAACCTAGTTCGAAGTATTAGGTGGTACAGATAGGTTTTCTTCATGAGACAGCCATTACCTCTTTGTCCAGTGACAGCAATGTAAAGTGTAAACTGTGTTCTTCTTTCCATTGTAAAAGCCATATTGTGTTTGTTGATTGTTCCATTCTATATGTCTTAATTGTTGACCTCGGTAGTCTTGGGATATAGTGTTCGTCTCAGGACCCGATGTTCGTGGGTTCAAACCTCTGCATGGATCAACAGATTTTTACTGAGCGATTAAAATCCGTAGCATAGCTTCATTCGAAGAGGAAGTAAAGCGAACAGACCCGTGTCAATAATAATTGTGGAATGTAAAAGAATGGTGATAAGCTCTCAATAGAATTGATTGACGGTGTAGGGTTAGGGGGTATGGGGTATGGAGGGTATACGCTTACAACAATATTTGCCCAATCCCATCATAGGCGGTTAATATAATTTGAATATAAGTTTTCGACAGCAGTTCTTGACCTATCCTAACATAGGAGGTGAGTATAGTTTGAAGAGGAAGTGCTCGACAAGGACACCAATTCCACCCTAATCGCGTTCAAGTAGGCCTATATGTCCCAATGTTATGAGAAATAAAAAGGTAACAAATTTAAACAGGTCTAAACATTTGATGGAGTTCTCAGATTGTCAGGTACCTAACGTTTCTCTCTCGTATATTGTTCTGTAGGATATAAAATTATTTAATTATTTTGGATTTGCGTTTTATTTAAACCTCGCTCCCCTATAAATTATTCTGATAACTTATTTCCTAGTTTATCAGGTATTTTATTCCAAAATAATATTTAAAAATTAATTTTAAAAACAACTTATGTTTACTCTTATCGTATTTTTTTTGGTCAAGACCAGTTTTGAAGGTCTGTGACAAGGAGGTCGGAGTTCAAATCTCATTCGGGTGTACTGAGGGTGGATTTCTACTAAATGGTTTTCCATTTTCCTTCAAATCAAGTCCGAGTAGATTTTATCGGGTTGGGCGTATATGTACTAATTACGCTAATGATAGGGATGTTGAAGGTTTAATTTAGAGGAGGTAAAGTGAAACACTATTTAGGAAAACGTACCCTAAATACAACCGACCGTGATTCAAACCCCACTCTCCCCATCGTCGGAAGACCCATCTATTACGAGAGATATTAACGCAATTTTAGACCGTTCGACCACTGAAGCGGGTTTCTCTACCTTATTCACTTAAACATCATTACCGTAATTAAAATGTGTATAGCCCGGACGCCTTGACCAGGTAACCTTGTCTAGTATACTTTTCTCCATGACTTGTCTGTGCCGGGCGGTTAGTAAGGGAACGCTCTCACCTAGGCGACTCGAAGAGAATATAATCGAAGCGCGGCAGCCAGTACCGCTAACCCCTAGGCGAATCGAATCGAAGCGCGATATTTGGACTCACATTTTTAACTGAAAAGGAAAGTCAAACTGCAGGAGTTTTGATAAAGAAGAACAAAAAATGTTTATATTTCTTTCACAATAATAGCTACATGACATAATAAATACAAATAAAGCAAAATATAAATAAATGCTTGTGTTTAAACTGTAAGATTCAAATAAATAGCAATGTATGTTTCGTTTCGTTGAGGCTCGGTAAAATCTGGATGTCGCCTCCGTCTATACATCCACCGAGTCGTGACAAGAGTTGGAACATTATAGAAATCCATGAATAATGCAGTGAATAGGATTTACCTTGCGCCATAACTACAATTACAAGTTTCATAAAGTCTGGTCTGCAAGACTGCCTGGATCAGGGACTACTCAAATAGAGCACCTGCATTCGTTAATAGGTACTTCCCCTCAGCCGCGCACATGCGTCGTTTTAAGAAAGTTTCACGTTTACCAATTTATAACTTTGGGTGACGTTTCTCGACTTGATAATAAACTTGGGATGCTTTTATCCTGCGACCGATTCCGTGAGAACGTACTATGGGACATCAGAAAAGTTTGGGTTTTAATTGACAAATATAATTATGTACGTCAATGACATGCAACTTTCTTTCGGAACAGATACAATACAATGACCTTTAAGAAAATACCCTTTATTTTTTGCGGCCTACATTGACAACATTTTAGATTAACTAAGTGTTATTTTATAGATATTGGTAATATCTATCTACGCATCAGAACACATGAGCTGACGTATGAACACATGAAAGTAGATCAAGTAGCTTTTTATAACCCAGCTGAGTGCCCGAATGGTCTATGGCGTCACTCACGTGTCAGACTGGCCTACTGATGACGGGAAGCTCGGAGCTCGAGTTCCGGTCGGGTCTACTGAGGATGGATTTCCCTTCGCAAATGCGGGTAGATTACTTATTAAATGCTTCCTTCCTTATCCATTCCTTACCCCATTAGAGTAATTATCACGTAATTATGAGTATAACCTGAACAGGTAGTTAGTAAGACACGATAGTAAAAAAGCTTTTTATAGCTGTTAGATAAGAGAGAGTCTTCCTATGAAAATTGGGCTGCAAATAAGATACTTTTCAAATTTTACAGCAAAGGCTTTTAGAAAACAAATTCTTTTTTGTGGCCAACATTGATAACATTTTACTATATTATTTAAGTGTGATTTGATAGGTAATGACAATATCTATCAAAAGTGACAGCTGCAAATCACATTAATTGGCGTATGAATGCGTGAAAGTAGATCTAGTAAATTTCCTAGCTGTCAGATAAGGCCCTTCCTATAAAATTTGTGGTATATAATCGAATTTGACCTTCGTTAAAATTATAAGCAAGGAGAAATTATAGCATTCTCAAGAGAAGAGTGTATATTTACCCTTTGATCCTCATTAATATATGACTCTAGAAAGCTCTTAATGGTCCTAGATAGTAACTTAATATCATGAGAAAGTTGGTTCACTATGACTCACACAGGTTTTCTTTCCGTGATGTACCAGGAATTCAGGTATTTTGGGTAAACGTATTTAGAGGTTAGTTGCAAACTAGGGCTTTACGAGACTACTGGGTATTGTCGGAAAATGATATGAGAGTACATTTATATAAAGACCAAAAGTCTAAACTTGGTTGATAGCGTATCTACCTACTAAGCCCTGGGTTTAATTTCCGGCATTAGCGAAAAATTCATTGTTGCTGGAATATGAGTTTCCCCATTCACATTGATGAATGGGTGTTGTGTCTGTTCTAGATTTGTATCACCACATCTTACTAACTTTTCAGATTATATGCTTATCTAATGGAGTAGCCATGAGGACGGAAGTATTTTAGAGGTAATCTAGCCACATTTGCGTGGAAAGAGAGTGGGAAACCATTTAGGAAAAACCTTTCTCAGTAGACCCGACCGGGATTCTAACCTCGATCTCTCCGTAATCGGCAGTCCAGTCTGATACGAGTATGACACCTTAGATAAAGCGTGTCAAACTCGTTTGCTCCTAAGGGCCAAATTCAAAATTTAAAATACTGAGAGGGCCACATTTCAAAAAATTCTTATCAATACAAAAATAATATTAATATTATATAATAAGACACGGTGCTAAAAGAATTACATATCCACTCTTTTTTACACTAAATGTAGACCTTACCCTCTGTTGTTTTTAACCAGAGCATTGTAATTTAGTGCTAAGCTTTAAACTTTGTGGTGGCTTCATTTTTAAACTGATGACACGCGTGTCTGTAAACTGCCATCTCTCAGGTGTTCTTTCCTTTTCACAGGAGAAAACCATTGTACACACATTTATAAGCTGCCCAACATTCCACATAATTGGTGTACAAATTGAGCCATTTTTTTGGAATCGATCTCTATATTTCCCCCAGTAATGGTCAATTTCCAAATGCCATAATCTAAAATTGATAACATTTTATGATTGTACAAGTATTTTGTATAGGTATTAATAGCATATTTTAAAGTTACAGCCAGAGGAGTAACTAAGCAGTATTAAGCCAGCGGTAAAACTTTCACGACCCCCCCCC
>CABEEJ010001662.1:127552-143674 GCA_901482245.1 Timema douglasi
CCCCCAGAAAAGAAAGCCAACCCCATTCCCCAAAAATCTTATGTGTAATTATTGCAGATTTTAATAAAAATTACATTGTAATTTATTATTGGAATTATTTTATAAGCTACTTAATTAATACAGGCCTTTATTTGTCTAATGCTTTTTTTACTATATTGTTTAAACTAATTATATAATGTAAATAACTTTTTTATTTAGCACCACGTCTTACTACCCGTTCGGGTTATACGCTTAAATACTAATTACGCTTATGGATTAGGAATTGGGAAGGTTAAATTAAGAGGAAGTAAGCCCGCATTTGCGTGGAGGGAGAGTGGAAAACCATTCAGGAAACACCCCCCTTCCCCCCAAGTTCAGCCGACCGAGATTCAAACCTCGATCTCCCACGTGCTCGGCAGTCTGGTTCAACACGAAACTAGCGCGTTAGCCAACTATGCCACCGAGACGAGTGTAATAACTTGATGAATTGAATAATACTATATTAATATTTTTTGTTATTTGCTTATATCTTGTTAAATATTGATTTTACAAAAAAAAATTTATATAGATTTTTTGTAGAGCTTAAAAGTATGCACAGTAAGGTGTCTATTGAGTCATTTTTGATTGAATAGATAGTGCGAAACAAAAACAGACTTAAGATACAACTCCATCTCTTACCAAATTCATTTTGGACGGATGGGGGCTTACGTGTTGAGCCCCATTTTGGGCGCAGGCCTGCAGCATTTTGCCACCTACGTCATTCTATAGCTAGGCTACTCGTTACAGCTGCAGATTACACGACTTGATGTATGAATACGTGAAAGTACTTTTAGTACATGGGTTATTAATCTTTTTGGGGTCACAGACCCCTATGAAAATCTGACAAAGGCCATGGACCCTCTTCCCATGAAAATGGACTTTAATACACACTAGAAAATTGTTCTTATTACTATCTATCTCTTTAACACTAAAGTGTTTACCCTTATTGACCAAATATCAACCCTATTTACTGGCCAAAATTTAAAACTGAGGAATTTAATAGCAACTCAACGACCTTAAGATGTGCAACCGCTAGTAAAATTTCAAAATTTTAAACCGGATGAAAGTGTCGACCTTTATTGTGACCCTATATCGTCCTTTTCCACATGTCAAAATTCACAAACGAGGGAGTTAATAACAATACGATGGCCTGAAGATATGCAACTGCCAATAAAATTTCAAACGTTTTAACCGAAAGTCAAAATATATAATATGAAAGTGTCGAACATTTTTGACCCAATATTTTTTATTGGTCAAAATTTACAAATTAGGACTTTAATAACAATGGGATGACTTGAATATGTGCAACCGCTAAAGATTTAATTTGTTTTAAACAGGAAGTAGTTTTTAATCTAAGCAAAAATCGACATTTTCAAAAAAAATTAAACTACACATTTTTTTTACTGGAAGCCGAAAAAGCGTTTACGTAGTTATAGAGAAATTTGCTACTTTACTTAATTGCAGTGTAAATTTATTACATTCACATGGGCTTGTGTGCATGTCATTTTTGATATTCAATCAATTTTTTTATAGCATCAAGTGTTGCCCGTTGATGAAACAGGAAGCTTTTTAATTGAATCCAAGCTTTAATCTACAATTTGTAACTTTGTCTTCGATTCACGGTCCTCCTGAAGCCCATCCACGGACACCTTGGGGGTCCATGGACCCCAGGTCTAATAGCTTTTATATAGTAAATTTGCCATAGGAGTGGTGGTAATTGACACAGAGCAAAAGTTATCAGATCTAGGCTACTCTCATGAATCCATTCGCCAAACCATATTATGATCTGCAAAACTTTATGATGAGTTGTTACTTTTAAAATTAAAAACTTTCACACAAACAGTTTGTTGCTAATCATGATTTTATTTAACAGTTTTTACAGAGGCCCTTCCAATGAAAATTGGACTGTATACGTGAGATTCTGCAATAATAAGTTGGTAATAAAAGCAGCCCAGATAAAATTACACGGGTTATGAAACAAACAATGTAAAATCAAGTTGTTGTTGGGTGTTAAAATTATCACTGACGCTGTAAGTTGATACATTGAACGGATTTATTATTCTAGTTTAATTTACACAGTCTGCTTCACTAGCTAGTTTCACGCCAGACAACATTTTGATAGGCTTAATTATAATGTTATGTATTTAGTTGGGTTTTTTGTGTTCGTGTGTATACAAAGCTATTTTTTCACCCGTTAGGCCTTTCCGAATGTTTAGGCTATACTATTGCTGTGAGGATGAGGAGAGTAACGTTTCAAAATAAATGTACCCACATTTGCCTGTAGAGTGCAAAATAAATCATTTGAATACGGCCGGGATTCGAACCCCGACATCCCCGTAACCATAAAACCAGGTAGGACAAAGATGACACCCTAGCCCACGTTCTCAACTATAGGGGGTATTTCTTATCTAATTTTTTGTTTTTTTATTAAAACAATATTTTCATTAAACTAAGTTCAGAAAAACTAGTTCAGTTTTTAATGGAAGGACAGGAAAACTTGATAACGGAGAACTTATTTATTTCTAGACGTACTATAGGGACAGTGTATCTTATAGTTTGAAATAATTCTGTGAACCGACTTAGCTAAGTAGGTATTCCAGTGTTTCTTCATCCAAGGTCAGGTTTTTAGAGTCCCAACTAACAAGGAAAGCTAGCTGCTTCAGTGGCCGCATGGTCTAGTAAGTGAGGCATCACTCTCGTGTTAGACTAGAGTGCCAACTACTGGTGATCCTTCCTTGTTGTCAAGAAGGAAGGATCACCAGTAGTGAGATGTGCCCATTTGAAGGGGTATATAGAGCGACAGTTCCTTCTCGAAGCTTCCTAAAAGAAAAGGGGTGAGGTCATCCAGGTGCGTCTCTTTCCACAGAAAGTGCGTTGTCTTTTAAACAGAGACGTAGAAGGATTTCACCACACCTTGCAACTCGACAGTTCAACATAAATAAATCTTACAACCCGCTCGAATATTAAATATCATAATTTTGAATATAGATTTGAATAATAAATGATTGATATGTATAATTCCATATCATTACAGGCGTGAATCTATGCTACTGCATGGCAGTGGAATCGTTAGAATGATATCTTTTGGGGAGAGCAAGTAATTTAAATAATAAGTTTATTTTAAAATCAAACTATAATTTCTATGACGAACACATTATTGTAATAAACTAATCTTATAGTAGAGTAATGTAATTGAATAGTCTATACATTCATTCTTTTATTTCCTGAATTTAATATTCTAGATAGCATATAGTCCGAACGGGTAGTAAGACACAGTGCTAAAAAAAAAGTCTAGATAACAAATTACCTTTGTCCCTTAGTGTTGACAATGGACCCTTAATTTACCCTGAAAGAGAGTGAGCTTACCTGCTTGGTTACACTATGGTGCAGTTTACAAGATTGTACCAAAGTGGAGCCAGGCGAGGCAAACTTGCTGCCTCTCAGGGTAAATTGAGTGTACTACCAGAAAGAAGGACTGAACTTTGTTACTAAATTCCAACCGATAGCTGAGAGGAATGTCGGTATGCTATATCAAACAACCTTAAAGTTGACAAAAGGGTTTGCTTTTTTTTTACAGAGTCAAAAATAGGCCATGCCTAGTTCATTTTACATGGAGAGGGAATGTAAGACCATTTAAGAAAGAAAACCCATTCAGTATAACCGACCGGGGTTCGAACCCCAATCTTCCCGTCACCGGCAGTCCAGTTTACTGCGAGAGTGACGCAGTGGTGCGCAAGCGAAACCTTTATGTGGGTGCGACGCCACTGAAGTATTATTTTATTTAGAAGACCCCATGCCACCATGTTAATAAATCAAATAATTCCCTCCTACTTACCTGGTGCCCTATAAATGTATCCAGGGCTGTCAAACGTATATAGCCATAAAAGCCCTAATTTTATTGCACATTAAGATTTGCTTACAGGAATACAAAGGCTGCGTATTACATAAAAGGGGTTTTAATCATCCTCTTTGCCATACATTTAAAAAAAATTGGTGGCCCCTTAATAGTCCATAACCCTAAAGCGCACGTAGAGCAATGTTATTCAACCTGTGTTTGTTCGCGTGCCCCCCCCCCCCCNTTACAACTTTATTAGGCTGGATACAACACTTTTCCGGGGTTTTCAAACAACATTAAAAAAAAATCCAGACCTAAACTTTTTACAGTTTTTTTTGGTGGACGGGAATTTTTTTCGTTTATTACAATAATCACATATTTTCAAAAAATCATAAGCTACCAAACATCTACATTCTCCTAAGTTCTAGTTCATTTTCTAGTATTTAATTTGGTATAATTTGTGCCCCTGGGTATAAGTGTTATAAAATAAACCCTGTATAGCCATCTCATGTTAGAATACAACATCTAGGCAATGCACTTTGTTAACATCGAGAAACACTCGCAATTTTGTTTAAATGTTTAGGTGCAGAGATAGTCAAGCATTTAAATTCCTCAACTTTTTCTTTATTTTTGACTTAATCACCTGACATTTCCTTGTTTCCCCTGACATCAAAGAATTCACTGACTTTTCTAGGTTTTCCCTGTCTGTAGCCACCATGTCTGTACAGCAAAATTTGTTGGTGCATAATGCAAGTTAAATAATATATTCCATAATCTGCATCTAAAATAAAAACTAGTGCTCCTGATGGCGTGTCCTTACGTCTGGGTCTCTTGAGACTAACTCTAAATATGTTCTTGATTATTCAGTGTTTATCATGAAATGATATACATGCATGCATATATTTTAAATTTTAAGTACCCCCTAAGATGTATTCGCGTACCCCTAGGTTGAATAACACTGTCTTATAGAGTATACTAGACCATTCGACCACACAAGCGGTTTAAAAAAAATAATAAGTTAAGTGCCTCTACTGAAGCAATATTATAGTTATTTGGGTAATAAATAATAAGAAGTTTATGGCATGAAAACCACAAAAACTCGCGTCCACCTCCACCCACCTTAAAATTAGTCCATGTTTTCCACACCAAGCCCTGCCGCTAATTGTGGACCAATTATGACTTATGACTGACTGTAGAAATACCGCAATAATAGGGGGGAAAGCCACATATTGAAGACAGGACGATAATTTCTCTATGATTTAGTGAGCCACATACCCCTAACCCGGCCGTCTAAGATAGTCGGAGGGGTGTCGGTAACCGTGGAAGTTGCGCAAGCTCCCTCCTCCCCCACATTACAACGATCAATAGGTTATTGTGTACGTTCTGATCTATGGCCCAACTAATGTATGCTGAAATATCTCGTGATTTTATATGTGGAGAGGCTTACGATAACATTCCTCTTCCTCGGGATCGTTGGGGTTGAGCATTCCCCTCGTACGGAGGATATACGAGCCTGCTGGGAAATAACTCGTTATACGACTGCGGAGAAAAGGAAAGTCGGAGTCAACAGAGTACTACTACTAGGCAGTAAGAAGGTAGATGAAGATCTGCACGCGAGAAAGACGCTCAAAAGATATTATTCACGGTAAGTTCAACCTGGCATATGAAGGAAAAATGAATCAACCAAGAATAAGCTCTTGTGGTTATCACGTGAGAAAGAGCAACCATTGCTGACAAAAAACATCAGATAAGACATTCTCTACAAAGATAAAATTAACAAACTTTCTACTCGTATGGAAAATACAAACTTATTTTTGCGGACAACAATGATAGTATTTTTACTATTTTAATGAAGTTATTTTATAGATAATGATAACATCTACAGTCCAACATTATATAGCTCAGTCAGTAGTGCGTTTGACTACTGAGATAAGGGTTCCGGGTTCAATTCCCGGCATGGCCGAAAAATTCACCCGTCAAAATGAGGGTATGCCTTAATACAGTTATGAATATACGGCCGCAGACCTGGGTGCTGTCTGTTCTATATTTAAGTCAGTTTATAATCCGATGGCTGATAATAATCAGTCGATTTAAAAAGTGCACGTTAAATACGTCAATTAAATAATATAAGAAATATATCTATCAAAAGTTGCAGCTGGATTTCAAATGATCTATATGTATGATTACGTGAAAATAGATCAGATATAAGGTTCTTGCTATGGAAATTGGACTGTACTGTGGCTTATTCAGGAGCCAACGTCTCGTATATTTAAAACTCTCCTACTCAGTAGGTCAACTTATTCTTGTGTTTGAGAAAGTTGCAGTTCCCAGCACCGACGAGTTTCCGCAGAGGGGAACCCCGCGAGCGCCTTCCAGAAACCATATACTGAGGTTGAAAGTAACTAAATTGTTTTGTAGGCTGCTAAGAATTATGGCGTACTTGGATTTTGATATACGACCGCGTCTCCTCTTTCCGTCAAAGAAAAGACGTGCAGTTTTCTCCGCCAATGTGTGTGGATGAGTAAACCGGTGATATGGATAGGCCGATAGTTTTTGTGGCAAACCGTAACGCGTGTCTTACCGCGACCAGTGGAGCGTGCTCAATTAAACAACGCCAATGAAACTGTAGCGTGTCGGGGTTTTGATTTGTGACCTCCGAGTCACTCTTTTACTTTGGCTAACTTATTCTAACCCGCTTCCCGTGGCCAAACGACCAATGGCAGGGGTCGGCAACTGGTCTTTCGAAATCGGCCAGTCGATCACGTGAGAAAACTACATCGTCATTAAAAGTTACCCGCTTCGGTGACCGCATGGTCTAAAGCGTCATTCTCGCCATATATTTGGACTGCCGACGACAGGGAGATCGGGGTTCGATTCCCGGTCGGGTGTAGGCCTACTGTGGGGTTTTCCACTCTCCCTCCCCGTTAATGCGGGTACAATTCCTTTGAAATAAACCTTCCTCATCCTTAAATAATTAGCGTAATTAGTAGGCCTACATATGTGAAAAACTAAACAGGTAGTAAAACGCGGTGATAAAAAAAAATTAAAAGTCAATTTTTAAGTATTTTAAACTTTCAAATATAACAAGTAATTAAAAATAATATTTGCGCGTGACCAAAGTAACCGTGAAAGGTTATACTAATCGGTCATAACATTAAAAATATATATATATATATATAGAGAGAGAGAGAGGCAACATTTAATTTTTTCTATTTTATTTATAAAGTGGGGACATAAATAGGCCTATTTCAGGAAAGTTGATGTTAAGGAATAAATATAAGATGCATATATCCCCCGCCCCTCCCTCCAAAAAAAGAGCAAACGTAGAGTGGAGAACCGATGGATGATCACAGGACCTTTGATAAGATTTAAGTTGGTTGGGCTCTGCTCTAAGGCATCATTCTCGTGACAGACTGGACTGCCGACGGGGGGAGATCAAATCCCGGTCGGATGCACTGAAGGTGTTTTCCCTAACATTAGTTTCCCACAATCCCTCCACGAATAGGCGGAGACACGTCCTCTATATTCAGACTTTATCATCGCTAACATATCGGCGTTAACCAGATAGTAATACGCGGCGCTTATAAATAGAGCCCTACCTTGGTGAATACAAACTAACTCTTGTTGAAATTATATTTGTAACCAGTTTATGTTATTCATAAGTCAACCACAAGAAGGTTGATTTGATGTCATTTCTATCCATCCAAAAATGGGCACGCAATCAGCCGTTCGGCTGATTAGTGTTGCTTACACCATCTGGCACGAATCACATCTACTAAATAAGTTCAGAACGTATCCACCCCTTTATTCCTTCTCTATCTCACTATGTAACGCTCTCACACCTCCAAGTTTGAACTTCATGCTCTACCCCTTTAGCCCCTCTAAGGGTTCAATGTCACTAGTTAAGTGGAACACCGCCACCCCTCCCCCTTCCCGTCTTTCTGGCTACTTAGTAGTGAGCAGAGTCCTCTTGAACTAACCGATCAGGAAGGGGGGTAGGAGGGAGAAGGAGCGGATGGGCGGCCTGATCATAATCCGTTGCACAGCTCCACACTGGACCACAAACCCGGTCTTGGGGAATAAACTTCTAGTTATACGTCTGCCCATCCTTCCCCCACGATCACTCACCGGACCATCTCTGCCCATTCGTCCATCGCGATCACTCGCCGGACCACCTCTGCCCATCCTTCCACCGCGATCACTCACCGGACCACCTCTGCCCATCCTTCCCCCACGATCACTCACCGGACCATCTCTGCCCATTCGTCCATCGCGATCACTCGCCGGACCACCTCTGCCCATCCTTCCACCGCGATCACTCGCCGGACCACCTCTGCCCATTCGTCCATCGCGATCACTCGCCGGACCGCCTCTACCCATCCTTCCACCGCGATCACTCGCCGGACCACCTCTGCCCATCCTTCCACCGCGATCACTCGCCGGACCACCTCTGCCCATCCTTCCACCACGAACACTCGCCAGACCACCTCTACCCATCCTTCCACCGCGATCACTCGCCGGACCGCCTCTGCCCATCTTTCCACCGCGATCACTCGCCGGACCGCCTCTACCCAACTTTCCACCGCGATCACTCGCCGGACCACCTCTGCCCATCCTTCCACCGCGATCACTCGCCGGACCACCTCTGCCCATCCTTCCACCACGATCACTCGCCAGACCACCTCTACCCATCCTTCCACCGCGATCACTCGACGGACCGCCTCTGCCCATCTTTCCACCGCGATCACTCGCCGGACCGCCTCTACCCAACTTTCCACCGCGATCACTCGCCGGACCACCTCTGCCCATCCTTCCACCGCGATCACTCGCCGGACCACCTCTGCCCATCCTTCCACCGCGATCACTCGCCGGACCACCTCTGCCCATTCTTCCACCACGATCACCTTGGATTGTTCCCCTATGGTGCATCTTTTAGGATAGTCCACCCATAGTGTCTGTCATCCGTCAAGGTAATGCTACTTACTACTTTTCACAGTAAATGTAGACTAATTATTATTACCCGCTTCTTTGGGCAAGCGGTCTTAACGCCAAGCTCATTTAAGCCATTATGACAGTGAGGGGGAGGATGGGGTTAGAATCAATGGCGAATGTACTGTTTTATTATTTTTACTTTAATGGATTTCCACTTTGCTTTCCTAGAACAAGTTCAGATACCTTTAGGCCTACTTAAATTCTTACTTACCTCAACTCTACTACATTAGCGTAATTAATGCATATGTATATATAAAGTAATATAAATAATATGTACTTATAACCTGAACAGATAGTATGAAACAAATTGAAAAGAAGGAAAAAAACTTTCAAATATTTGTACTAGTACAGTACAAATGACTAGCATCTAATCTAAACGAGACATATACTAGTAGGTCGTAAAGTTCTCTGTATAAGGTGAGAAAGTACACTGGCTAGACTATATTCCATTCACGGTAGGAATTACTCTCTGAAAGGTCTTTTTTCCTACCAATATCCTACTATATAGTAGATTCATGGCAGGGAAAAAGGCCTTTCAGAAGTCAATTCCTACCGTGAATGGAATATACGCCCCACTCTCCCTTCATACACTTATTATTAGCACCGCTTCTTACTACCTTTTGGGTTATACGCTTTAAGTACTAATTACTCTAATGAATTAGGACTTGGGAATGTTACATTAGAGGAAGTGAACCAACATTTGCATGGAGGGAGAGTGGAAAACCATTTCTGAAAAACCTCCCCCAGTTCACCCGACCGAGATTCGAACCTCGATCTCCCCGTCCTCAGCAGTTGAGCTTCAACACGACAAGCGCGTTAGCCAACTACGCCACCGAGGCGGGTAACAACAGTTTTACTATCCTTTCGGGTCATACGCTTATATAACTTACTAATTACGAAAATACGTTTAGGATGAGTAGGATTTACTTTAAAGGAAGTATCCCGCATTTGCGTGGAGGTAGAGTAGGAACAATTTTTGACCTGAGTACACCCGACCAGGATTCGAACCACGATCTCTCCATCATCGGCAGTCTAGTCTATTGCGAGCGTGACGCCTAAGACCATGCGGCCACCGAAGCGGCTAATTTATTTATTGTTGGCCTTTAACGACACAACTAATATAATATACCACACTAGTAAAATAATATAGGCCTAGGGGAGGAGTGAATGATTTTGCTAGCCATGCTAATATAAGAATCTCCGTTCATTTTCCATACATAAATAGGGTAGCATTCGGTTATGTTAAGTTAGAACTTGGCTCACTGTCCTCTAAATTCGGGTCACAAAAAGCGATATCACGGGGCAGCCCACTTCAGTGGTCGAGTTGTCTACATTGAGGCATCGCAATCGCAACTTAGCCACGCCAACTGCCTATGACGAGGAAGGAGATCGTTTCAAATACCAGTCGGGTGTGTTGAGGGTGGTTTTTACTCCATAATTATCCACTCCCCCTTCACGAAAATGCGGGTACACCTTAACCTTATAAACTCAAATGTCCACATCCCTAAATTATTATTACATAGAAACTACGTAAAATACGAGCTGGTAGTAAGATGCGGTGATAAAAATCAAACAAAAAGGTCCTCACTCACTGGGAAAGCACAATATATATATATATATATATATATGTGTGTGTGTGTGAAAATAATTGATTATTTGTGATTGTGGACCATGTGAGTTCAAGCTTTGAATAGTAAGCCTTTGCATGAAAGAAAAGGCGTACTAAAAAAATTAAGCACACCGACTCAAACAAAATATCTTATGGTGGGAGTGCAAGGGACGCAAGAATAAATAGGTCAATGTTTTTGAAAAACTTTATTTTTTGCCAAAATAAATAAAATGTTGCTCCTGTGAAAATATAGAGTTTAATTATCTAGAGTAGCCCCATGGCTTCTTTGGTGCTGACTGACAGCTTTAAAAAGTTACCAGACCAAATTACGTATCCCTACGCCGAACCAGATGATCTGCAAAAACACGTGTTTAGCATCTGTCACTTTTGACAGTCAAAATTTAGGTATATAACTAAATTTTGACTGTCAGAAGTCAGCTGTGAGCTGTCAGTCAGCACCAAAGAAGCCATGGAGCTACTGTACAAGATGATTATTAACGGTTGTTGAATATCTGTTATGAGCAAAGCGTTATTATATGAAACTCTTTTTATGTGACCTGGCGGTCTAGGGGTAAGGTGTCCGACTTTTGTCCTGTGGGTCCGAGGTTCAATCCTCGGTCCCGGCACAGATTTATCTGATTGCCAAACCCTTCCTTCACCTCTTGATAAGACGTGTATTAATCCCAACTTGTGAATGTGTGGAATGCCAGGCCTCCACCGTGGTTCGGATCCCACGTTAAACTGTAGGTCCTACATTTCATATCGCAATCACCCTACCATTACATATTAGCCGAAGTGCGTATAACCCAAACGGGTAGTAAGACGCGGCGATAATAATAATAATACTAACAAGAAAGATTAAAAATAAAAACCATTTTCTATTGTCTACCTTTTTTCTTCCACTGACATCCTTCGATGAAATGGGGTGAAGGGACAAGGGAGCAATAATGATATAGTTGCGCCACTTTAA
Source organism: Timema douglasi (assembly GCA_901482245.1). Taxonomy (NCBI): domain Eukaryota; kingdom Metazoa; phylum Arthropoda; class Insecta; order Phasmatodea; family Timematidae; genus Timema; species Timema douglasi. The sequence continues at coordinate 138,977 of CABEEJ010001662.1, forward strand.
CTTCCTATCAGCCCCTCGGAAACAGAAGTATTATGGTCGTCAATAAAAGTGACCCTCTGAAACCGAAAAGGGGATTTTCGGGATGCCGTCTGTGTGTTTGTATCTCGGCCTAAAGTCAATACTATTTCACCGATTAGGTTCAAACTTGATACCGTACAAGGAGATGGCCTAGTTAATTATTTCTACAGCTATAAGACGCGATAATATTGTAGCACGTGGGTTCGAAACCGGATCTTTAGTCAGCAGCTACTCACTTCGGCGGTCGCATGATCCAACCGAAAGCGTCACTATCGTGTTTAGACCAGAATGGCGGTGATGGGATGATCGGGGTTTAAATCTGGTCGGGTGTACAGAGGGTTTTCCCCCTATATGTGGTTTCCCACTCTCCATCTGCCAAATACGGGGATAATTGTTTCCAAAATTCAACCTTCCTCATACCTTTTCCATTAGTAAAATTATTGGATGCGTATAGCCAGAAGGTGAAAAGGTAACTGAAAAAAACAAATAAACAGCTCAGGTTCCATAAGACTCAATGCCCTACTAGTGATAGACAGGGCCGGCAGCCGGCTCTAGAGAGCTGACAACTGTCTCACTAGAGCCGACACCTCGCTCGTCTGAAGGTTCCATAAGATTCAATGCCCTACTAGTGGTAGAGCCGGCTCTAGAGAGCTGACAACTGTCTCACTAGAGCCGACACCTCGCTCGTCTGAAGGTTCCATAAGACTCAATGCCCTACTAGTGGTAGAGCCGGCAGCCAGCTCTGGAGAGCTGACAACTGTCTCCCTAGAGCCGACACCTCTCTCGTCTGAAGGTTCCATAAGACTCAATGCCCTACTAGTAGTAGAGCCGGCTCTAGAGAGCTGACAACTGTCTCACTAGAGCTGACACCTCGCTCGTCTGAAGGTTCCATAAGACTCAATGCCCTACTAGTGGTAGAGCCGGCATCTGGAGAGCTGACAACTGTCTCACTAGAGCCGACACCTCGCTAGTCTGAAGGTTCCATAAGACTCAATGCCCTACTAGTGGTAGACAGAGCCGGCTCTGGAGAGCTGACAACTGTCTCACTAGAGTCGACACCTCGCTAGTCTGAAAGGTTCCCTCAATCTCGACTAAGGCCCCTTTCACATGAGTGCACGTGAGCTGAAGCTCAGTATAGAAATAACCTTGTTTCAAGTCGCACGCGATGGAAAAAACGTAGCCGTATTCGATACAAAGAAATTTATTGAAGAGATTCGACTACGGCCAGCATTGTGGGACATCAGCTGTAATGATTATAGTAATCGAAACAAGAAAACTACAGGTTGGTTGGAAATTTCCCATATCAACACAAATACAAGCGGCAATAATTGCTAAACTTAACATCGTCTTCTCTAAGTTCATTAAAAAGTGTATAAAAACAGTCATTCTCCAGCCTTGAACTTATCGGGTGCACCCAAAGTTTTCTATTTCTTTTTTTTCTTCTTCTAATTTAAATGGCAAGAGTTAACATTATAGCCTCTTCTGGTTCAAACATTGTAGAACACTGAGTGACCAGCACCTGCGTTTTCTACAGCTCGTGTGAGCTGAAGGTATTGGCTCTCGTGAGTCAGCTCACGCGCGCTCGTCTCAAAGGGACCTAAAAGTACAAAGCTAGCTGGGAAATTAACTTTAGTAAATAAATAAGGCCTACGTTTCAACATAGGGCGGAATGTTAAGAAAGAGCAAGGTAGGCTGTTTCGAAAGAAAAAAACCCACCATTTTATTTTTGCACCAAACGAGGTACGGGTAAGAAAGGGAGAATTAAGAAGAAAATAGTTGCATTTGCGTGTAGAGAGATTGGAAAACCATTGAGGAGACGGGGGGAGGGAACTCTGCACACCCGGCCGAGATTTGATCCCCGATTAAATGGTAAACCACACTATGTGAGCTTGACGGTTAGTCAGTGGGCTCACAGACGCGGGTCATTATTTTGCTGTCATCTTTTAAAGATGTAAATAATAATTATTTTATTATTACATTTTTTGTTAACTTGTTTCACTACCTTTCCGGGTTATACGGTTAAGTAGGACTACTAATTACACTAATGGGTTAAGAATGGGGAAGGTTGAATTAAGAGGAAGTGTACCCACATTTGCGTGGCGGGAGGGTGGAAAACTATTTAGGGAAAAACCCCTCTCAATACAACCGACCGGGATTCTAGCCCCGATCTCCCCGTCATGAGCAATCTAGTCTATTTCGAGGGTGACGGCTTAGAGCGGTTATATAGGTATTAGTTTATCGATATTGATACCATCTATCAAAAGTGACTGCTGAAGATTCCATGACTTGACGCATGAACACCGCCTTTAATACAGTATTTGTGCTAAAGAAGCCTTCTGGAGATAATGTGCATAGGCAAGAAGCTTGAAAATGGTTCGTAAAAAACACAAGAAAAAAAAAGGACGAGCAGCATCACCAAGCAGCAAACTGAAATGACATTGACCTTGAAAGTTTGTACCTGCCGAGCTAAGAGGCAGCAGCCAACATGAGCAACAGACCGCGTCGACCGAATTTTTCAACGTCCACGTCACAATACTTTTTCTGCCCCAAACACAGCAACGCCACACCAACAATTACCGGATAAAGATTAACATTAAAACAGAATACACGAGTTGCGCATCAATTTATATCTCTGTGGATGTCGAAGAGTTTAGTATAGAGGAAAAGTCAATGACCTTTTCACCTGAACTCTCTCCAAGCCAGTCTACCAACCGTTGTACCGTTGGTTGCGGCTGGCGAGTACAAGCAGGTGGCAATTAAAAGATGGCAGTCAAAACCATCGGCAACGTTGCCGAAGATACGGGCCTATTGGATACATATTCTGATTTTTATAGACCACCAACACTGATTTCAAGTCACTAAGATTCGGCATTCTAAAAACTTGTCCTACTTATTTTGATTTATTAATTATAAATTTCATCTAAAAGTTACCAAACGCTTCTAATTATACATACTTGCTTATGGATTACTGTATGTGTGTGTGTGTATATATATACATATTTATCTTTACACTATTAATTTAACGTTCTAAGAACTTATTTACAATTATTGTAATAATTTTGTCCGCCATTGTGGCAACATGAGTTTCCTTTATTTGAAAATATAAATTAGTGGTTTTATTTAGTCTTGTGTCCTGACGAGTTGAGCGGACCACTTTATTAAATGATTTAATCCGACATTCAATCACCATGACTTTAATGCATAATCTTCTTAGAATGAGGTAGCCAGTGCCATCTGGCACTTGAACTCTATGGTCTAGTTTAAACAAATCACGCCTTAGATTCGGAGCTGACGTCCAGTCTAAACGGTATATCCACCTACTTCCTTGCAGTCAAGTCAGACAATTTTGTTCCCTTTTAGGCCCCTCTTGCTCAAATGAAAAGTTATGGGTGTTGTACCTCAAACTCGCCAATCTACCTAAGTTTTACACGGATCACATTGTTAACATATAAACACTGTCCAAACGGAGGGAATCATCAACCAACAATGCTATTTTAAGGAACAAAGTTTCATTTACTCTTAACATACGGGAAGAAGCCTTTTTTGTACATACCTTGATTTCTGGTGCCAAACGTGGTACCAAACGACGTTACAATCTTCAACAAACATAACAGCTGTAGCGCGAACACTAAACATGTCCAACCTTTCGTTGGCATTTTTAACATTTATTTATGAAACAACAAAACTGAGTAACTAAGGACTAAAAAAATACTTGTCTATATTTCTAAATAAAAACATTTAAGCTACGACACACACATCTCTTAGTCACCCTTCGTTTTCGCAAGGTAAAAATAAAGAACACAAAAAATAAAACTTAGTCTGTTTAACAATGAGTATTAGTACGAATAACGACGTACTTCCTAACTCCGGCGCAGCCAAGAGCGGACTGAACCGAACTGTGTGACGTTGTAGATCTTTTCCAAACCGGCCCCGGCGCGCTGGGCTCTGGAGTGAGCATCGAACGCGCAATGTTCCGCCTTCCAAACAATACGATACTCCCTCGACTTGTCAATGAATTGAATTCAAAGAGGGAAGCTCACTAAACACTTCCTTTCGCCTTTACACTGTGACATTGACATCGTATCAAGCAAGATCTACAGTTTATGGGCATTTGTAGTGACTGTGCAGGACAACTTCATCGCTGAGGGACTAGTGTTCAATCCCAGCTATTTTAGTGTTTTCGTGGATTGGCTGCTAGCGACATAGCAGCCAAACCTTAGTTCTTCATTTAATGAAAGTAAATGAGCTAGTTATTATAAAATGTTGGCCCCACCGAAAATTAAACCCTAGACTCTTAAGTCGTGTCCAACTAGAACAGAACACTGTTTGCGGACAGTGTGGGTGGTTTCCCAAATATTTCTCTGTAACTAAATTTGTTCGTTGTTCTGTTCAGTGGCGGCTCGTATATAAGCACTGCAGAACTGCAGCACCCCCTATTTCCACTTGATATTATTGATAACATTTAATAAAATGAGTAATTTTTCTTCAATTCTTTCTTTATTTTTGTAGTACAATATATATTCCTTAAGCTTAATAATGTCAGTACTTCAGTAGCCATCCCCCAGTTTATCAAAAAATGAATATACAGTGAAACCTGTTTAACTGGGATCTCAAGGGACCTAACATTTTTTTAATCACTTATAGAGGTTTTTCATTTATCCAGTTTCCCAAATAAGCAGG
>CABEEJ010001663.1:0-43228 GCA_901482245.1 Timema douglasi
AAGGACCTACAGTTTAACGTGGAATCTGAACCACGGTGGAGGCCTGGCATTCCCCACATTCACAATATGTCTTGTCAGAGGTGAAGTAAGGGTTTGGTAATCAGATAAATCTTTGCCGGAACCTAGGATTGAACCCCGGCCGCCAGCATAGAAGTCTGACACCTTACCGTTAGACCGCCAGGTCACCGACAATATAGATTTGGTGATAAGTTCGGAGATTCTGGAATCAAACGACCCACAACTGCATGCAAGTGTAACTAAACAAATGGAACACGGCCATAGACAAGGAAAGAACAGATCTACAACCGCTAGGTTAAACGTGTTGCACTCCTTTTCGAGGCTTTACTCTTTCAACGTTGGGATCGCTATGTGCCATCCCCAGTGACTACACTTTAAACTCTAATTTGAGCTCCTCGAGTAAACCTGTCGGCTGGCTGTCACCGAGCAAGCTTCAGGTATCGGCTTCCCTGTCTTTAACCCCACCCCTAGTCCCTAAGTACCCTAATCCTGCCACACAAATAAGATTATTCTGACTGCACATTACAAAGAAAACTTGAAATACAATGAACATTTTTTTATTAAGGGACTAGGGACTGGTCGGCTGCAATTATTTGTTAAGGAGCACTGAAGAGAATTGCGAACGTTTAGAAATACCAATTTATTTAAGAAGTGGTTAGATATTTTTTAATATTGTTTTCACCAAAATGTAGGTGAAAGTTCTGACCAGTTACAAAGTTTAGATTTTAATTCTAAAGGGTTTTTTTAATGTGTGATATTTTATATAGAATTGTACAAAATAATCTCACAAATTGTGACGCTATCAAAACACGTCAATGACGGTGTGAAGGTATTTGAATCCCTTGTTTGATCTGGAATAGGATATCATCCCTATCAGATCGGCCTGAAGGAGTTCCTTCAACCCTAATACGCTAACATGTCTTCGGGGAAACCGTCGTCTTGCAGGACGATGAAGTTCACGCGCAATCACCCACTTGACGGTAAAAATGATTATGATATTAATATGGATGAGATGATTCTTTTATACGATGATTCCGGCCTCACTTAATTCCTCAATAATAAAAAAGATTCGTTCTCTTCCGCGAAATTAACGCCCAGGTACGTGCAAGAGTCGTAATCGATTGACCAAGTCGTTGGGATCGTCTCTATAGGTATAATCGATCTCTCTTCCTGTTTCCATCTTGTACAAACCATCACCCTCGAGCTCCTCCTTGAAAATAGGTTTGATGATTAGTGAATAATTTGATCCTGCACTCATCTTGATACGTGAGTATGGGTCGTTTCTCATCCGCAGCGCATTTGTTTCTTCAAGCATATACTTGCATACAATCATATCCTCCTTAGTATAATGTGTGGGTGCTCTTCTGAAGAGTAATTCTAATGGCCCTCGTGTATGTGGTATCAAAATATTGTTAAGAAGTACTGTGCCATGACTCTTATCGAATACGTTCCGAGTATCTCCGAGCCTGGTCGAATTACCTTCATGATGAATGCTGTAGGTCTTATCAGAATTTGCCTGAGAAGAATAAATATAATTCTCCAATAGATGTCTATTCTGAAATATCTAAAGTGAGACTTCCACCTCCTCCTTCGTTTCGTATTCGGCGAGCGCCTTTGCTATCTTTTTAGAGGATCTGTGAAAGGCTTGGAGGTTTCCTTTTCGATGTAACCAGACTCGTGTCAAGCATCACGTAGTTGTTTATACTTTCGTTTAATAATCCTACTTGCTTTTTGATATCCTCCGTCACCTTGGTTGATATGTTGCAAGGTGAAAATATCTCTTACGATGAAGAAACGGGTCATTATGTCTAAGCGTAAGTAAAACCTAATTCGATGTGTAAAATCTGAAGTGTCGTCGAGCGTTTTTCAGCATGAAAGAAATAGAGGCATCTTTGGACCCCTCGAAATGTGTGCTGTTAATAGGTTTAAAAACCTACCAGGAAATAATAGCTTTCAACTTCATGACCATCGTTAAAACAATCCCTACCCACTTGAACTTATAACCACGGTCACCCGTTAAATACAATTAGAAATGTTTCGCGTCCTTCCTCGTATGTTTTGAATCCAAGTAGATATAGATGAAACCACGGCTAGCCATAGAGTCTATATCAGCTTTAAGTGCCATGTCTGAGAGTAGTGATGGCATTCCTATATTTTGAAAAATTAAGCCGCTCGCATCGTAAAACCGATCGGCATTTGCCCCCTTTACGAATGGTTTAACTCTAGCCATCATATCGTTCAATTAATTGTAAACGGTTTGTTGTATCGCGTAAGACTCCTCTAACTTTAGAAACTTTGGAACTAAGGTGTCTAGCGCCGTTTATTATCGTTGAGACTAACTTTTTGACGACGAGACAGCTTTCACACCTCCTCCATCCCTTGATGGATACTCTTCTCAAAGTTGTTGAATTTTATTCGAACCCTCTCTGAGCTCTCGATCAACGAGTTCATATGACCTTTGATAGTATCCTTGGCCGCTTTGTGAGCGAGTATCTGTTTGTACTATATCTCGCGTCCATCCTTTCAACGTAAGACTTGTTACAGGCATTCTTATATGCGGTGAGCACCTTGATGTTGACGATCCTCTTCAATCTAGCATTGAAATATCCTTAAGAGGCTAGAGTCAGATTTCCTTCCGTCTCAATGATAGAGCTATATTTGTAAAGACTATGTCCTAATTTATATATGGATGACATGATATATTATCGCTTACTGAGTATGCGTTCACATCAATCGGGCACGATAAAGGTATCGAACCCGTAGCAATATTGTCCTTTGTCAAGCTTGTTATCTTTGCTCAACACTAGACAATCTTAACTCTTTTTTTACAACACAGTGAGCACATCTTCTTACACTTTTAGAACGTCAAATACGTGGTCACGTGATCGTCATAGACGTGTCCCAGGCTCGTATCGTCAATACTGAAAAGAACTAGAAAGTTGACGTTATCTCTCGACATCTGTTTTGGGATGCACGAGTAAGTTTGACAAAGATAGAAACAGTTTATAGCCTTATGTCTTCCCAAACTGAAATAAGCATGTATGTTAAACAATTTTTCTCAAGCGACGTCGTTAAAAGGGAATAAACAGTCGGGCTTAGCCTTGGACAGTGGGATAATCCCCGCGTTGTCAGAATAGGTGAAATATCCCATGCCTTCGACGAGTGGGAAAACCTTTGGTAAACGTTGATACTCGGGCTGATATAAAGATTTAGAGTAAACGTAAATGTTCTTGAAGCGTAGACTTTTAGGTTCCTCCAAAAGACTGATCATAGCTTTGGTTTTACCACAATTTGAAGGTCCGCAGATAATACAATGGATATTATCGGGTAACAGCGTACCATGTATCTGAGGTAAGGCTCTACCCACATCGCGATCGTTTTCGCGTACAGTTAAAGAGTCTGTCTGTTTCTCGATCTGCATGTATACTAGTTCAACTACCTTTCGTCTGTTGCCCGACTCTGAATATCCACCTTGACAGAAACGCCAAGCTAGGTCATCAGAGAAAGAACCGATTTTTTCTGTTTGAGCACCGAGTCACTGTCGTGACTCTTAACCCCGTGAATGAAATTTAATACCTATGAAAAAAACAAACCAATAAAATGAGACTGTAAAGAATTACAGGTGAATTAGTAAATAACACTTTGAGGTGAAATTGATGATAGTGAGTGATTGTGCAGGTTTTCAGGTATAAGGGAGGATTTTATTTTCTTGGGATGGGGAAGGGTGTGTTTAAGGTTTGATGGTGGATTGTGGGTGAATTATGAGAGTCTTTTCAGGGAAAGGGATTGGAAGGATTTAACTTTCCTTGGGAATTGGTTTGAAGTGGATGGATACATTTCCATTCCCCATCTGAGGCCGACAGTGGCGCCAGTATTATTCTATGACTCGTAGAAAACCTAGTCGGTTGTCCTAGTGAAGTCCGGCCGTGGCAAAGTTAACTATTGAGGGGTTGGTAGGATTTTCCTTTCTTGGAATTTGGTCTGAGCTGGATACATTTACAATCACCATCTGGGGCCGACCCCGGCGCCAGTATTATCCTCTGACTCGTAAAAAACCTAGCCGGTTATCTCAGTGGCGTCCGGCTGTTACTAAGGTAGTAATTGCATGAAATGTGCGATTGTGTGAAGGTCGGGCCTATGTTTGGGGTGGTGGGTTGTCGGCATTTACCCTGTCGTTCTGGCGTAGTTGATTGTCAAATATTAGTTTATTTCTTTTCTACAATGAATGCTATATCTAGGTTTTTTTTCTTTTAATACATTTTTCTTCTAGGCTTATCAACTAGAGTTTTATAACTTTTTATTTATTTTTGTTATATTAGACATTTATTTAGAATAAATAGATGCTCAACTACGTGAGCCTGGGTCGTTTACCGCGTCGTGGTTCAGTCGGGTAGTACTGTCTGAGTCCTCTAACAAGTTTGTTCTAGATCGTCTCAGTCTGATCGTAGAACTTTTTGTCTCCGTCCAGGTAGATTTCTTGTAGTTGGCGGCAGTTTGTCATCGTGTGTAAGTCAGCATTACTAGTTAATCTGTATGCCCCTGTCCTTAATATTTTGTTTTGTACTACCTGAAGTTTGCGAGTGTTTGTTTTGGAGGCATAGTTCCATACTACACAATTATAAAGAATGACGGGTTGAATCATTTGCTTGTATAGTAGTATTTTAGTGGGAATTGAGACCTGCCCTCCTTTGAACAGTGAATACAGTTGTATGAATCTAGCCATTGCTTTACTATTAGTCTTATCTATATGACTCCTCCAGGTGAGTTTCCTATCTATTGTGATCCCAAGGTACTTGACTTTGTCTTGGAGTAGGATATCAGTGTAGAATAGGGTAAGTGGGGCGGGAATTGGTTTCCTACCTTTAGCTAAGATTATGGCTGCTGATTTAGAGGGATTTAGTTTAATTCTCCAGTTGGAGAGCTAGGTATGGAGGAGGTATCGTTGCATTGCAATTGATGCGTAGTTTATCTTTTTATTAGCTACATAGAGCATGGTGTCGTCAGCGAAAAGTTTAACCTGAATATGATTGTGAGTGAGAATGTCTGCTACATAAATTTTATATAAGTGCAGTACTAGTGATGAACCCTGTGGTACCCTTGCTTTAATTGTGCGTCTCTGCAATCTCTTTCCGTTCATAACCACCTGGAACGTACGCCGTCTTAGGAAGCTGGCCATCAAGAAGATTGACCATTTTGGGTAGTTGAATTTTATTAATTTTTGAATAAGTCCAAGGTGCCAAACTTTGTCAAAAGCTTTCTCGAAGTCTAGGAAGATCGCTATTACGTATTTATTTTATTTAAATGCGTCAGTTACGTCTTCTACTATGTTTATTGCGGGATGGGTGGTGGAATGATGGTTTTTAAATCCGAACAGAAGGTTTGGAGTAACTCCTAGCCTATCGTTTATTGTTTTCAGTCTTTTGAGAATTAGTCTCTCATATACCTTGCTCAAGGTCGCTAGTAGACTAATCGACCTTCTGATATGAGGGAACATCGTGTCTTTGCCAGGTTTGGGGATTGTTATTACCCTAGCCAGCTTCCAGTCAGTCGGGAAATAGCAGAGCGTCAGTAGTGCGTTTAGTAGTGCCAATAGCACTATTACCGTTTTCCTTGGCATTTTTAAAGTCAGGTGGTCGTGTCCTGGCGCTTTTCTCCTAGGTAGGTACTTTATAGTAGTCGTGAGCTCATCCAGAGTGATTACCTCTGCCTTGGTATCTTTCGGTCCTTCTAGATAGTCCCTGACTGTTCTAGTCGCGTCTCTGGTAAAGTCATGATCTTGTAGTTCATCGTTTGGTTTGAACTGTTTCTCTAAAACCCCGGCTATGTCTTCAGCCATCTCTGTGCTTTCGTAGACCATGCAGTGTTCTCCGTGTATAGCTGGTACGGTCTTATTTCTGGTAGTCCCCCTGAGCTGTCGTGTAACTTTCCACAACTTGTTTCTGTCAAGTGCGGCCTCGGTGACGTAAGTGTCCCATCTGTTTCGTCTGATGTCCTTGACTCCCCTCTTCACTTGGGCTCTGAGTCGGTTGTAGTTCGTCCTGTGGTGTGGTGTTCTGTAGGTCTGCCAGTCCCTTTTCACTTCCCGTTTATGGGAAATAAGAAAGTCCAAATCCGGATGCTGTTGTCGGAAGTCGTGTTGATTGGGGGTCCTAGTGGTGTTAACCATGTAGGCTTCCTGCACTAGTGCAACTATATAATTTACGTGTCTATATAAACACGAATGAGTACGTGTCATGAAGCGAAGAAGGGGAGGAAGATTGTTGGATAAGATAGTCAATAATCTACCGTTCGAGGTGCATATACCTGGATACCAGTCTTGCGGACCAGGAACCAAGCTGAAAAAACAATTTAAACTAGGTGATCTCAGAGTCAATGAGCTAGATCGTTACTGTAAGGAACACAATATAGCCTACTTCAAGGTTAAAGATCTTGTGGAACGTCATATCGAAGATCGAGAACTTACCGAGAAGGCATGGAAATGATTACTCGCACCTGACTCGAAGTTAAGTGAGGAAGCTGCCACGTGCGCTGTTGCCAATACGATGAAAGCTAAAGTCAATATTGGATCTAGTCTTAAGAAAAAAGGTCGTTGTCGTCAATGGCGTTCTAATAAACGACGTACTAGTACTACTCATCAGAAGAAAAAGGGAGAAATCCTTCTTATACTACCCCTGATCGCCGCACTTGGACCCGTCGCCAGAGTAGACGCGGGAATCACGAAGTCTGTACAAAGTGCGAAAGCGAATACTAAACAATTGGTCGAGTCTCATAGATATAATCGTACGCTCGAGGCTATCACCATGGGGAAATGGACGTATCAATTACCTTACTCGAAAAAATGAATAACTATATGGGCCCTTACCAAAACAAATCTGCGCAAGTATGCTAAAGAGTTAAAAAATCTCCTTCTTTAGGTCTATTCGCGAGGGACGCTTTTTCTAGCTATCCACCTTGGAAAATAAAGAGTGCCATCATCAATATCGATAGAAATAGTGGTAAGGGCACTCATTAGGTGGCGTATAAGGAAAACGGTGAGTGGGCGGAATACTTCGACAGTTTCGGTGATCAAAGACCACCGCTTGAATTAGTCCGATATCTGGGGGAAAATATATCGTCTATAATCATGAGTGGTATAAATAGTACAGAAACTCTTTTGCAGTTATCTTTATCTAACTTTCCTTAAATACTCGAGATAATGATTGATCTTAGTTAACATATCTATCGCGCTTACACTGACGGGTCAGAGTTCGAATCTGACAAAAAATTATTTTCCACATATCCTTCTTGGAGAGGAGCATCGCGAAGAAGAATGATTCGTCGGACTGATCAATCTGGAAACGTTCAATTCCACACCGAACATCGACGAACGTAATAATGAATTTAATTGTGTAGGTAAAGAGTATACCGTACCCTCCGGGCACCTACTAACTTGAGGCATTGGACCGATTCTTGTGAAGAAAAGTATCGAGTGGCGTGAAGCTCTCGATCATCGGTGACCCTAGCAATTTAAAGAATTATACCACTTGCAATAGAGTTATTGACTTTCCCCGACCTAAGTCTTTCACATCTCTGTCATTCTTACTGCGATGATGACGCATACATCCAGCTATACCGTAAATATCCTTCAGGTGAACGTGATCCACGTAGACTGTAGTCTTGTTAGTTGAGATTACATCAACGGAGAACTGATTCATACCTTTCACGAGTTCAGCATGACCATCCCACCCACCTATAATATAGTGGAAGCGCTTAACTATATAATTTACCTTCGGTTTACCGGTAACGAAACGAGTAATAGAGTCGATCACAGTACAACTTGTCGACGAACGGGATATAGTCAACTTTAGAGACGAGACGATATCGCTACGTCAACATATGAAACGAGTCGGTGGAGATGGGACTCGTACTAGATAAAATGAGACGACATCATATTCCTCGAAACATTGAGAGAAGAAAAGTGAAAGCATTAACACCTGCAAATAAACTCTATTTACGACGTCTAGGTTACTCGTTAAGAAAATAATGGATGACACCGTGGATATTTTGAACATTGAAGACCCTGCCACATTCAATACGGCCCGAACCAGTTTCCAGTATCATTCCTACGCCTTGTATATTTCCGGACCGTTAGCTAACGGGAACGAGATTAGTTTATCTATCCAACAAGAAGGACTGTACAAGTTACCTCACCTTTCTTTCCTACATATCAAAGGACGATTACTTCTGAATACGGGAGAGCCTGCAAAAACTTCAAGAATTGTCAATAACGGAATTCCCTTTATATTCTCAAGAATCATATATGAGATCAATGGGGTGGAGATTGATCAATCGAGTGAAATAGGCATTTCTACTCCGCTTAAAAACTATCTATCTATACGAAATGGATAGCGGACTCATCTTTCAAACGAGGTTTGGAGGCTTGAAGGAGTGAATGTGCATGCAGAAACAGACATATTTGACGTATCCCTCCCTTTACGTCTCATACTAGGATCCGTTTAAGACTCTTTTCGAATACTTATCATTGTGAAACAGTAACTGTACTCGTTCGTTCAACCACCGACAACAACGCTTTACAAAGAGCACCTCCTCCCGTCGCAGAGACACACTCTAGGTCAAGTTAAGTAAAATTTATTGGCTTGTATTGCATATAAAGACCGACGATATTAATCGTCTCAACCTGGTTAATTTAATCAAGAGTGAAATGATCATCAATCTACCATTTTGTACTTGGGAACTGTACGAATAACCTAACATACTTACCTCTAATCAACATGATTGGCTGTGAAAACGTCAACTTTGCTGTAAAACCCTCGTTACGTTATTTCGCTCTTCAGACTGAGCGTAACAATACGATGGCTTCAAATAGAAGTATTTTCAATCATTGTAATTTACGCAGTGCTAAACTCTACCTAAATTAAATCATGTACCCTTACGAGGATATGAGCTTGGGCTTTAAACAAGATTCCTTCTAGAAATTATCAGATGACTCTGCTAATTTCCAGACTTCCTACTACGGGACGAGCACCTCTTTACCTTTACTTGACCTTTCCCATTTCAAGTTTCACACTCCCATCATTGTGTTCAATGCCAGCCGACAGGAAAATACTCTCAAGGACGGTATGGTAACGTGTTGTATAACTTTCAAGGCGGGGGAAAATATCCCCCCCAACACCAAGTCCTTTTTTTCTCATCATACACTATAGAGTGGTCCGCTATAACCCTTCAAGCATCGACGTCAGCCAGATGGCATCATAAATGAAGGCTCATTTTTCTCGTCTTTGGCAGTATGTTGATTGACGTGCAAGGATACACGAGGGAGGAGAGTGTATTCATCTTCAAGGAGGTGGGCGTTATACAATTATAATATTTTGACGAAGCCAATTACAAGTTTCTTCCTACGTTTAAGATCAGAATCCTTTCCCCATCGAGTAGGAAGAACTTAAATTGGGTAATCGATTATTATCACGGACTGTCTTAGTACGATGGAGAAGTACAGTACTCGAATCTTCGATCAATCATCATTTCTCATCTAGAGCGGTACTCGTCACGAGCATCAATCTATATTAAAGGAACGGAGAGGGTGACTTGGCTACAGAGTCTCATCGACGTCTATAGTGACAAGTACGACTTTTACGAGACCTTCTCTGAATAAGCTTAAAAATCTGCACAACGTAGTAAAGTGTTCGAGTCATTTCGGTACCACCAACGTGTGCGTCACAGAAAATGTCTGACTACTCTATTAATGGTTTAAGAGTTTCAAGTCTGATCGGACAAAACGTTTGCAATCTGGCCAAGAGTGCAATACAGAATGATATGAGTTCGATCATTCCTGTATTGCTTCATATCATAGCCTTGATCAACAAGTATAAAAAGTACATCTATTTCGATAAGTTATCATATTTATTCGGTCAAGACGAGGTTGACAGAGTCTGAAAGAAGAAGACTACTAGAGCTGCTATCGATAAACGTGCCGTCGGACAGAAGAATAAGACTTCTGAGGAAACGGTCAAGGAGTCTACGAACGGATCTGCGAAGAAGAATATGAAGAAGCTACGAGACGAGTAGAAGGATGTGTAATGGGCTACAGAGACCCTTTTTATCTGCAATGACTAGTGCTAGTTTCGCGGTGTCGAACCTCCTTACCCTTGTGAAAAATCTTCATCCAGCGTATCAGCATCGATAGTTGAAGACTGGCCGACTGGAAAGAAGGTGCTCTGGATGCTGCAATCTTGATGTATACACTTACCCATTATGCCAGTATCGTATTTGACCTTGAATGTACTTTGATAGATATACAAAGTAAATGGTGTGTGAAAAGAAAATGTTCTTGTGCTAAATGAAGAACTTGTATTTGAACGGGCAATTTAAACATAAGACAGTAGCTCTAAAAGCTTTTGTTAACTCTGTCGTCGATTCTTCTTGGATACTCCCTAAGTATAACATGTTTTGTGTATTTGGAATGTATCTACCATGTTTTTTAAAATGATTATTACAGTGTATTATTTAGAAAGATATGTATTTAATATATTAGATTAAAGTGTAGGAATGTAAAAAAAATTTTATTCTTTAGAAAAAATGTATTTAATAAATTAGCGTATATGTATGAGAATGTATTAATCATCTTTATATAAAAAAGAAGATTTTTTTTTAAGAAATAATTAAAATACACAATACTATTATAGTAATAATTCTATTTAATGAAATTAATGATATACTCTTTAGAGTGAAAAAGTTACAGATTTTGAGCAAAATTCTCTTATTTATGAATATACCTCGCTACATAGTTAAATTAATTTTTCCTAAATTATTTACTATACTATATATATATGTCGTAAGATGCACTACATTAATATTTTCTTAATCACTTACTTTATATGTCTATAACACATTCTATATTAATATTTTTCTTCTTCTTCATAGAGACGGAGGGGTTGTACCGACCTATGTCTCTCTCTTTACAGTTGGGAGGGAATAGATGTCTGCTCACTTATAGAGTAATGATACCACGGTAGAGTATTAACTGTACCGGGTACTAAATATCTCTTATCTTTGATAGAGCATAGGTCAACCCGATTGAATTTTTGAGTGTAAAGTTTGAATCCTACAGCTCTTATTGAACGAGCCTCACTCATGACTATCGTCTCATTAGTCAGACAATTGCAATAGTCCTCTAACGAAATCGTTATTTACACGCTACTCTTGACCCCTTTAGCCCTGAGCATCTCACCATCTCCTTGTACCGTGAAAGAATAGACTTTAGGACGCAGACCCATGAACTCGGTGATGATACGACCTTGAGTTTCGTCTGTTAGTTTACCGAGCACCCTTTTATTTACTAGAGGTATTCCGTAAATATTGTCTTGTATGTATATAGAGGTGTCTAGATAGCCATTAGTTAACTGTATTAGTTGCTGGTACGCATCCTCAACAATTATGCAATAGAGGATTGAGTCCGTATCTGAGTACTGTAGTTTTAACGTGCCTTGTGGGAAAGTGAGAACCATAACCTAGTTATGTATACCATACATGACTACCTTCAAAATTTCCAATATGGCGAATCCTGCGTAGATCAGCATATCAAAGTGAATTTCTTGCCGTTCCATCTCAACTATGACCAGGTTTTCCTACACGATCGTACGGGTCTTAATTTAGTGCTGGCTATGAGGTTACCCACTCAAAATATCTATCCCAACCTGGTAGCGATCTTTATCGTGCGGTAAGGCCTATTTCTGGATATAAGCTGATCGAATGCGTCATTGTTCATCAGTTTGAAAAACATGTTTTCAAATTGATTGCTCGCTTTACTCCTCATATCAACGTTTATCTTGATATAGGGACCAAAGCAAGTGTTCAACGCCTTTATTTTTGTAATGTGGTAACCGTGACTACTTCTAAATCTGTCAAATTTCTCGGTACGATTTTGCTAGATCCTATAGTGCTTAACAAGATGGCTGCGAATTCTCTAGACATGGTTATTGACAATCTTTATACTGTAGATGGAAGCTAATGAAGTTACCTAGAGTAGTTAGGTCTATATATAGGAACAAGAGGATTCCTAGCCACGCCCTCTCTTCCCCTACTGTGCGCGTGACTCTGAATGAGTCAGCTTTTAAAGATTATCGTGTGTGTATGAAATCGTAGGATGATATTAATCTTTTCAGGCTGAAGTATAATGACTTGGAAACGTCATAGCTCATCTCACACAGATGTCATCTTTAGGATCATTGAAGCGCGTGTCGTATTTGCATGTGAACAAATTCCACCATAACTAAACACCCTGAGAGGGTTGTTTTGGCGACGCTATTAAATGTATACATTATTTTAGTGGAAGTGGTCCCAGTCCCAGAACCCATCTGTTAACATCCAGGATCAATAACGCGTGCATCTTGTAAATATCCCCCACCTAAGTTTACATGCACAAATGTCCTCTTTTAAGACTGCAATCCTTTTCTTAAAGATTATTACCGCCTGTATTATCACACATACAGTTTCAAAGACGTCTGTGTCGTATTTGATGGAGGGGTCCTTCCCCAACGTGATTAAGACCGAGAGGGAGGAGGGCACCCTTTCCCAGCTCGGTATTAAGGCTTGAATAAGGCAACATGTGTGTGCGAGAGAAAAATAGTACATCCACACATGTTCTATTTTTAAGACTGTAATCCTTTTTTAAAGATTATTACCGTCCGGTGTTATCCAATACACTTTCATCCAGGATCAATGACGCCTGTGTTGTATCTGTTTACTCATGTGAGATTGCAATGAATGCTCAGAACATATCTGTCAACCTCCAGGATCAATGACGCGTGAATAAATTCAGCCATCTTCCCTCAAGCGTATCCAACACCCGTGCGCCAGCACCCTGAGCCTCACAGGAGCACATCCGACGCCTCCTCCCCCACCCTCCCTACAAAAAAAAATCTCACTCCCCCCTACGTGTTCATATTCGAACCACCCCCTGAACACACCACCACCCTTACAGGTCCGGATAAGCCATTGGTCTGCTGAAAACTTATCGATTAAAATTAATCCATACCCCTCTACTCCAAGGAGATACACCTGTCCTGAAAACCACATACATGCTGAAGGGGGTACTCCAAAAAAATAATCCGTACCCCTCCATCACCATGAGATACCACGGTTCTGGGGGTATCTTTTATAGTCTACTCTTCTTACTACCTGTTCAGGTTAAACGATTAAGTACTAATTACGATAATAGGCTAGGATTTGGGAACGTTGGCCGTAGAGGAAGTGAACACGAATATGCGTGGAAGGAGAGTGGAAAACTATTTAGGAAAATGTACCCCCAGTTCAACCGAGTGAGATGCGAACCTTGGTCTCCTCGTCCTCGGCAGTTTAGCACAACACGAAACTAACGCGTTAGCTAATTACACCACATAGACGGCTATTAGTATAAAATAATGTAGAATATTATCATTCCAATGTTTAAAATAAGGAGGTAATACCGATACCAAATATATACTTAGGAAACGCATTTCATTGTATTTTCCATACATTTAACTTTTTTTAGTTTATAAAGTAGCATATCACTTCTATATTTTGTTTGTATTAATTTGAAAACAGAATGTAAAATATAAATGCACTCTTTACAACATATGTATTTAATTTTAAATATTGATATATTTTGGGCGCCATGTCTTACTTCCCATTACAGCTAACCGCGTATTTACTCCAATGGATTAGGAATGAGGAAGGTAAACATTTTGGTAAATGTGCCCGTATTTGCGTTGAAGGAGAATTTTAAGCATTTTAGGAAAAAACACTCTCATTAAACCCTATTAGGATTCGAGAACTGATACCCCAGTTATTTGCTGTCCAACCTAATGAAATGTTAATCCTAAAGAATTGTGGCCGCAGTATCGGGTTACAAAATATTTAATGATTCATTTACAAATGCATTTCCAAGGCTGCGTGTCGCTTACGTTTAAACACTGTAGAAGCATTGGCATTGTATATTTGAGTCCAACACTCTCAATTGTTTGAAAAGTGTATACCAATAAAAGGGGGGTAGTGGGGGTTAAGAGATTACCGCCACCTGAAACATTGTATTCAGAGAAACAACGGCTCTTGGCTCTTAGCTCTCAGTTTATCTTTATCGCGAGGAACATTTTGAAAGTGAGTTGTTATAAAGAATTCTCACTTAAAATCGCTGTTATCACTGGATATTTTAAGTTATACCTGACTCGAGGGGCGCAGTAAATTTCTCCGCAAGGCTGTGTATATGTTATTTTCTTCTCTATGGACACGGCCCATACTGACTTTTGAATCAACCGTATCCATTTATGCAGAAAAAACTATCCAAATAGCAACGTTGACGGGCATTACAGATATCCCAAATACTGTCGAAGGCACCCTGATGAGGGAGGGTGCTCAGCAACGATCCGTTCTTCATCGTTGGAGAGAGATTATCATTTGAATCTCATATTAATGTGGAGCTGTGCAATTTCATTAAATACATTAAGTACATATGCAAATAAAACAATAAGTGCAGTGATCAAGGGACATTTAATATTAAGTTGAGCAATGAAGAGGATACATTTCTGGTAGGATAATTCACGGTGTTATGTATTTAGCTGTCCGTCTGGAAAATGACTATATGTAGGCCTATATATATTACAACAAGTAATGTAACTGACGTCACTTATAACCCTTGTGACACATCATTAACAACCTTAATCAAACTTTGAGCCGAAGATATCTTTGCAAGGACGCTTACTTACAATGAGATTGCTTTACAGAATTGTTGGAAAATTATGAAATTTCAGTGCTGATAGAAAGGTGTTTTTGTTTAGAAATTCCACGGAGTAATAAAGGTGATTCCCTCAGTCAGTTGTATACCGTAAACCCAAATATAACAGTGTGTTATTAGTTGAGATGAGACTCCAAGACATCAAAGTTCCAACTTTATTTGAAAATGTACGTACCGTGAACGACTTAACATGCACATACTTATGCAAAGCACTGGTACTCTTATTAGAGAATGACTCACACTGTAGAAGTATTTTACAAAAAGCCGCTTTGTATCACTCTTTCTCCTCGTTCAAATATTTTCTCTCCATTATATTAATATTTTTCACGTTACAGATCTTCTTCCACTTTATTTCACCCACAGTAAATGTTTTGGCAGAAAAACAAGAAAATTTAATAAAGAGGCAATTCAAATAAATTGAACAGATTACAACTAATAAAAATAAGATAGAAATAGTAGAATAAAAATTAAATAAAGGGTTAAAATAAATAGAAATTAAGGTAGGGAATCTAGATCTTCTGGTAGAACACGACAAAACTAATATTAAGGTAGTCCAAGGAAATCTCGAAAAAGAAATCATTACGGTAAAATTAGCAATTGACTCTCAAGATGATACGAATAAATATTTAATTACAAAACATATTGCTGAGACTGTCACCGAGGAGGTAGATAAATTGAATAAAAAATTAACAGATTTTGTAGCAGAAAATCAAATATCAAATCTAGGGGAAGTTGGTAACTTACACAGTAATACGAACAGTATTTGAACCAAAGCCACGATCCAATTTGAGATCAAACCAAATATTACCATACAAACCAAGTTCGAACCAAATACCACCATCCAAACCAAGATCGAACCAAAGACCAATATTCAATTCGAGATCGAAAAAAAGACAACCATCTAACCCGAGATTGAACCAACGACCACGATCCAATTCGAGACAGAACCAAAGACCACCATCCAAACCAATATAGAACCATAAACTACCATCCAAACCGATATTGGACCCAAGACTACGATCCAAACCGAGATCGAACAAAAAATTACCATCCAAACCGAGTTCGAACCAAAGACCACGATCCAATTCGAGATAATACCAAAGACTACGATCCAATCCGAGATCGAAACAAAAGTCTTCGATCCAGGAGGTAGTCAAAAATGCATTTAAATTTTGGATCTTTTAAATGTAGAAAATTAACAGTAAACTTGAATAAAAATTTTAGACTTAAAAAAAGGAAAAATAGGGTTACTATAAACATCATGTAATCACAATTACAATTTTGATAACTCTAATTACTATATAATTATAAATAAAATAAAATATTCAATTCAACTTGAGGCACAGTAAGAAATGTCTAAAATAGAAATTGTAAGCAAACATTCAAAAACAAATTCATCAAAGTAAAACTAATATTTCTTTTGTAAAGGAAGATAGTGCATGCTTGCTAATACGCACAATGTATCCTAAACCCCTACTTCAAATATACAACAAACATCTATTGTCTGAAAATCAAGAGAGTAGCTTCAAGGACATCTACTAGTAGGGATAGCGAGGCAAATACAAGGTAAGATTTTTATAGTAAGAGTCAAACCCGGTATAACAACTACAAAATATTTATGTCTAAATATATAAATTTTGTCAATTTATATTAAGATTATATGAATTAAATGAAAATAATCAAAGGGAATTTATAAATAATAAAATAGATCAATATACGAGAACAATTATTTGATAGGAGGGGGCATGAACCCTTGGAAGCAAGCATAGATGGTTAGATGGGGTTGTTTAAGTTTTGTCAACTGGATGGGCGTGAAACCTTGAAAGCACGCGAGGAGATATTAAAGTGAGTAAATTATAAAAGTAGGCCATAAATTTTGTTATTTTTTAATTATTATTTAGTACATAATTTCAGTTAAAGAGATACATTTTAGAGTTTTGGCTAATTAGTTGGGTAATTAGAATCAAACTTAATTGGTAGACAATCTTGGAAATCAGAATAAATGTATCATCTCACCAATGGTGAATTTTATGAGTGACAGTTAAGATACAAATCTTAATATTTATACGGAGGGTTATTTTAAATTTAATTAATAAGATTTTAAATTTCATAAGGTATTGGTTAAGACTTTAACTGGATCACATAGTGAGCTGATGAGCTTAAAAATAAAATGTAAGGTACCTAAAGAAGTTAATTTAGATATGCACTTAAGGTATTATTACTTTAAGTAAAGTTAAGTGGAAACATGAGAGACCAGGTTTGTCTTTATTTTAAGAATTTTAAGATAGGAGCAACGAGTTTTCAAAGGGGTTTTGTTCAAGCGTCGATATGAGTCTTAAGTTTAAAGATGGCCCGAGGACATCTGATAGTGTTGAGGAGTTAAAGGTGTATTGGTTGAGGAGTTAAGGTGTATGCAGACATAGGCTTAGCTATGTGCACGCCAGGAATTTTTTTATTAATGGTGGGTCTAGGAACCTCCAAGGATTCGATAACAGGTTTTGTCAAACATAGTGAAAATGGATAACATTCCAACAAATTTAATTATCAATAACTAATAAACTATTGAGAATTTCACTTTGATATTTTGGGATTGAATACTTCTTAACTGGTAATACAGATTCCTAACGGTAACATTTTCAATAACACTTAAAGTTTTGTCAGTAAACTGTTTATTTCGTTTTACAGAAAACTAGGGAAGCTGGAATGTTATCCTTTTCTCAATCGCCGATTGTTGTATCTTATAACATTAAATTTTAAATTTTACTGATGAACGGGAAGTAGAGGATCAAATCGACATTTGTTTGTCTCTATGGGAGTAATTTTCCCATGCAGATTGTTATACTGCTTATCTTTCCACACGTGGTAGCCATATGAAATAGTCTGATTCTGGCTTAACTTGGTACGTCCTATGCTAAACTATGAATATTGACCCCTTGTTGTGGAGATATAGGTTAAGGCCCAGTTTCATAGTCAAATTTAGTACGCCTCAAGTGCAGCGCTTCACTAAGTACAAGACGACACCTACCTAGACCAGAATGGAATGGGCCAGTTTCCTATGCGAGAACGGCCCATTCCATTCTGGTTTAGGTAGGTGTCGTATTGTACTTAGTGTAGCGCCGCACTTGAGGCGTACTAAATTTGACTATGAAACTGGCCCTATGTCTCGTATCCTAGCACTTTGTATTGGAGACCGAAGTTATGTCCCATGATTAGTGGTACTCGTGGCGGTGTTGTTTGCAGCGTGTCTTTCTTTCCATTTTTATCATTATTATACTTAAGATTGAGTTTGGAATTTATATGATTAAAGATTCTTGTCAGAAATAAGTTTATTAGTGATTTATTCAATAATTCTAGACTTGCCACAAGGTTAGAAAAATGATCATGATTACTTTGCCAAATGTCGCACTTTTGTAAAAATATGTTATTCAACACACCCGCATCTGCTTTAATTATGTGTATATTTAATGTTTAATTTATTTAAACGCAGGATTACATTAATTATTTCGATAATAAATCTTCATATTCTTTTGTGAACGTGTTGCGTTCCTAACACTCGCGCATCTCAAAATACGTACTATCAGACCGAAGGCTTGCATCAGAGAGTACCAGAGAGGATACAAACTCTCGGCACCTCAGTCTATTAGAACATTAGCACAAAGGGCCAGTTTCATAGTCAAATTTAGTACGCCTCAAGTGCGGCGTTACACTAAGTACAAGACGACACCTACCTAAACTCGAATGGAATGGGCCGGTCTCGCATAGGAAACTGGCCCATTCCATTCTGGTTTAGGTAGGTGTCGTCATGAACTTAGTGTAGCGCCGCACTTGAGGCGTACTAAATTTGACTACGAAACTGGCCCAAAGTTCTATGAGGTTCTAGAACCGGAAGCCGCCTTTAAAACACTCCAAAGTATCAACCAACTATTACCCGACTGCGTCAACACACTGAAGTTAGTTACTATGGTTGATACCTTATAACTTCAGGGTGTTAACTTAACAACAAAAACAACTAGTACCTTCTTATCTAGAATCTGGTGATTACTATAAATTAATAATATATACTAAGACGTATTTTAGGCATGAAATAATAGAATAGAATATTTAAAAAGAAGCAAAATATGGTTAATATATAAAATTATTAGGAGAATATTTTCAATGCTTTCAAATATTCTTTAGGGGTCAAATCAGGGTCATTACAAGATATCTAAGACGGGTGGTAAGTCAGGTGTCCTTGCTGCTAACCAGACATTATTTTTTTTCCCCAGCATCTAAATACCCTTTTGGGCAGGAGCGGCCTGAGGTAAGTTTTTCGCCCAAACGGGATTGCTTTTTGACACCCCCCTTTGTAACCGGGGGATAGGAGGAAAATATGAAAATAACCCCCAAAACTTACAACTTCAAACCAAGTAGTTTTTTACTATTATTCCCACACTTCACTAAGTTAAGTTAGTGCTCTGTTTGTAGCCCCCACAAGCTGGCACCCCAGGAAATTGTCTGGTTCACCCAGACTTTGAACCGCTCCTGCTTTTGGGTTGTAAGTATTATCTTAGCGTCGTAGGAATGGAGAAAGGAAATGCTACCGAATTTTAGTGGAACCCTCCTCAGTACAAATTTATTAATGAGAAATATATATTTATTTAATAAACAAAACTATTAAGACCTTTTGACAGTGTTTAGAGCCAAATATTTGGTATTGGGCTTCTTGACATTGAAACTAATGCTTTCATACTAAAATTGAATTTGACGGTAATCTTTTGAGGCAGCATTGTAGGGTCTGAGGGCAATAAATGGTTGTAGGAGCCGATCACCGAGGGCAATAAACGGTTTTAGGTGCCGATCATCGGGTTTAAGCGCCACTGCAAAGAGCCAGTAATCACAGTCACTGGTACTTGAACCTTAGTCATGACGATGGGTGACAATGTAGGGTGAAATGTTTTCACTAGAGTTTGTTGGTACCCACCTCCCCTCCCCACTCCGGAGGTGATATTACAGAGGAAGGGAAGTCAGTTCTCACCATAGGTTGGAAAGATCCATGTGACTTGAAAAAGTGAGGAGATGGAATTCCAAGCTAATAGGAGGGAGAGGGTGGCCCAGATCTAAGTTTATGAGAAACTTCCAATGGGAGAATAGCCCTTATACGCTCCCCCAAGGACTGAGGTCCAAACCAATGGAAAAACACTAAAATTTAATGTAACAACGGTTGATTCCAAACAAAGTCAAATTATCCCCCCAAAAATACCAACATTTTCATAGGGAATCAAACCAAAATAAAATGGGGCACACAACCAATAAAAATAATCTAAATGATACATAAAAATAGAAATTTAAGTAGGGAAAACTGAAGAAAATGGTCAGGATATAAACAAAAGAGTAATGACCTCTGGATAACAACATCCGACTAACCTTAAAATATTTTAATAAAGGTGACACCTGGAACTTGTGCACTTTAGACACATGAGACTTAAGGTCTTAATAGTGTACCAATTAATAATGCCTGGTGGGTGTACCAAAAAACACCTTATCTATTTATTCCCAATCAAATATATTTATAGTTCGAAATCAATAAATCCATGATGGATTTGAACATTCCTAATGTAAAAAGCATTGCACTGATTTTATAGTAAACATAATTAGAGGTTATAACAGAATTTCCTCGTAACTGTCTTATTAAAAAATCCAACCACCAAGTATTTTTTTAATTCTTTTGCATTTCCACGATACGACATTATTGTTTGATAGCTCATATTGTTGGAAAACATAGATACATTTTTACATCTTTATATATGTAAATGAAAGAAGTGGATTAATATATTCTTATATACTATTTTCACAAGTGTAAATTATTTTTAGACGTTGTTTTATCTACAATAAATAAATAGTGAATATACTCCCTCGTTTAAAATGTGAACAGTAACACTATTTACTTTCGATGGCCACAAGATTTAACGTGCTATTTTTTAGAGCGTGGTGAGAAACTCTCGCTACCCCGACGGTTCACTGTGTCTTATTGCTCTGACCAGTTCGTTGACTAAATCCACGATATTGGATCCACGGAGAGGCGTATCGTTAATACTCCCTTCCCCATTTGCGTCCCAAGAAATACTACTTCGGGAAATAATATTTTATAGTAAAAGTTCGACTTTTTTACGTGGCTGTATGGGTACAGTATTGAGTACAGCAGGGATGGAAAGTACTGACACTTCAAGGGTGGTTGTGGCGGAATTTTCAGGTAGTGGAGAGTGCTGAATAAAGTTCAGAGAGCGAAGTAGCACTTGTTGGTATAAAGTCCGTTTAGACTTGCCGTCATGTTTTGAAGCGATGATTTTTTACATTTCCTTGTCCAGCTCGGAGACCACTAGATTTGTGGCCGATGCCACTTGTTGGTGATGTTGCTCGTAACGGTGTGATGTTTCCGGGGACACCAATATAATCTTTTTCGAGTGTTCCATTATCTACTTGTTGAAAATAAACCGAGGACACTTCTGATTAATGAAACTAAAAGTAAGGGCAGGAATGCTCTTCCTTTCTGAACGAGTAGTCGTCTCTTTTTTTTTCAGCACTCTCCTCTTTGACCAGCTTACGAAACCTCTGTTTGTGAGCACGAAACTTTGTTTTCTGTGCATTTTTCAACATATCTCGCCCTTTTAAAGTGTTGTAGGCACACTCGCAAACAGAGTTAATCAGTTTCTGGTCTGTCGTTTTCAGCAAGACGACACGTTTCTGCGGGTTCATGCGATACATCGCCCGCAACAGAGGGGCTTGCTTCAGCACTTTGGGACTCATGGCAATGCAATGATCTGTAATGGGGAAGTGTCGGTGTTGTTATAGCTTTTGCGTGTTAAGTACACTCAGCACCCGACATCTGTGCAGATTCTATATCTGAACCATTCGGGTGTACCTTGCTAAGAATCTAGCAATATATACTCGTGGGGAATACTTGTAGCATGCAAAGAGTTGAATCTGGGTTGTGTCCCTGGTATGTTTAAAAATATATATATAATGTGCGTTTAAGGAAGTATCTCTTTGTCCCTTGTCCTGGTGTAATATATTTTGTGTAAGGTACATGACTTAAATTTGTATGATGGCATCCTTTGGTGAAAATGTCGATGACCACTTCTTGGCTTCACGCATCAGGTTGTCCAGGATAATCAGCTGTAGATCGTCATTACAGTCGTCATCCATTTCCGGTAAGCCCTTACAGAATATGACGCGGGGACTTAGCCCGTCTTATTCCAATCCCAGTTGACATAAAGCATAATACCAGGTGATTTTATCAAATTTAACGTCACACATTGTGTCCAAGTGACTGATAAAGTCGGCTACAAAATGTGACTTTCCACAGCCGGAAGGGCCGCTGATGATGGCCGAAAATGAACGTTTCAATTAGTCTATAATGTTTGAGAATAAGATTATAAGCTAAATGAACTAGTATTTATGGGATGTGAAGTAGGGTTGTAGATGTTAAAACACAGACATAACAGTTTTTATAATATTTATTTACACAAAAAAGTTTTAGATTAATAGCTCGAGCCATGAAAAGAATAATTGAAATATTTAATTACAAAAAATTACAGTTATAGAATTTATCTTACACTTTGAAAAATATAATACATGTTTAGGTGTAGAGTAACCAATAATCAATGTCTTGAGGTCATAACGGAAATAGTGGGCTCAGTACTAAATATATAAGCTAATTTACAAAATCAATTTTAAAGAGGATTTGTATATATATGTATACATACACACACACACACATATATATATACACACACACATATACACACACACATACACACACACATACACACACACACATACACACACATGTGGTTTCAATTTAAAATGTGTACAAGAAAATTGACATAATTAACTAGAATTTAAACAAATGTAAATACAAACAACTAATCAATTTGACTAGAAATAATCAGGTAGGTGAAGGATTGTACTGTTGGATAAAAAATATAAAATGTATCCCAGGTGTATAAAATAAATTAATAAAAAATTATGCGTGTTTTCATACAGCATGAAAAATGAAAACATCTCAAATCTTTGGGGAATGGTTGTTAGTGGAACTGTCTAGAATGAAAGAAACAAAGATTCAGCCCGTCTGAATGATCACTTTTTAGTCGTGGTGAGCGCGTTTACAAAGAATCCTATACCCAAATGGTAACGTATTAAAATCATCAGTTATCCGTCATTTGGTGTACACTTGGCGGTAATCTTTATTCTGAAAAACGGTACAGACAGTCGCAGGAACTTTTCATACAATTTTGTCCAGTAACTGTATGTATCTTTCCACAAATTGTTCGGTGACCATTGCTTTCAAAACGTTACAATTAGCGTCGTTCCGGTTGCATAGCTTATGGTGGTCCCGCAAACTTTTCCCACCGTTTTTGTTTTGGCAGAATCGCCACCAACACAAACTCAGTAAGCGTAATTCTTGGGGTCGCTAGATACAACGGCACTAATATAGCTTCGCAGACATTTATCTTGAAGTTCGTCAGTGAGGAAACCTAAAATGTCTCTGGTCGGTAGACACAAATCACTGGGTCTTTCTGTGAATAGAACGCTATCAGTATCATGATACAAAACGCGGCCCCCCAATTTTTCAAGGATACTGTATAATTGCAACCTAACCATAGCAGTCGTGTAGTATGCTACCGCCAAACTCATATTAGGGTTACGGTGTCACACGTCACGCGCATCCTTGCAATTGAGGAACATAACCTCATCATTAACATCAATGACACTGTCCACGGTGATATACGGATCTATCAGGTACTTGTGGATGCCCTGATAGTCGTTGACAACGGCTACGTGTGTTAAATTGGGTCTTTGCCCAAACTTTCAACATTGTGAATTTAAAAAGCGTTTAGCATGTGTGTGGAGACCAGGGTTTTACAAACAGAATCGAAATCGAGTTTTACCCTTTCCCTTTCCTCATAGTTTTGAATATAAGCTAAATTCTCAACTTGTGAGGTACACAACTCTGGCCATCCTCTGGCTTCTTGTTTAATTTTAAAAGTATCAATGTACCGGTGAAACAATCTGCCAGAACGTGTCTGACGATCTTAAACAGATACAGTGTACTCCCACACTTCGTGTACTGCTCCCATGGTGTAGCTTTTCTCAACGGCTTTCCGGATCTCGTCAATCACCCAGACAACTGTCAACCAGCTATCTTTATTGTTGTTGTAAAGACATGCGCCTTGATTTTTCTGCACAAGAATAACATTAACTTGTCGTGAATCCATGTAGGCAATACGGGCATTAATAAATCCCGCGGAGGCATCACGGTAACCTTGGCCATGCCTTCTACTTGATCTATAGACGGACAATTTGGCTTAAACTGAATTTTGTTGTGTCCGATGGCGTATTTTTTGTACTTTTTAAACGTAATGATACAATGAACATACATACAGGTACTTGATCTTCTCTCGACAAGAAAGGTCTGCTTCGTGGATGAGTTTGATACAATTTGTACGCTCACCAACGAATTCGTTCCTGGTACTGCGGGGTTTTTTGCTGTACACATTGTGCTTTATTAGATATTATTTCAAGTCCTTGGCTGGGCATTTCATTCCATTAAACACACACTCCCACATCTCTACGACCATGTAGCCGGCATTCTTAAATTTTTCCGTGCATGCTATGGTCAATTCAAAGTGCGTCTCCATGGTCTCGTCGTGGCTGTTTTTAATAGGGCTGGTCCTGTCAGGATAATAGAGAGGGCACCCGTGACAATAACATACCCAGAACCAAAAGACGGTGGTAGTATTTCCAGTTTTAACAACGCCATCAACACGTCGTGCTAATACATATGCTTTACGGCCGTTGCCCACATGAACGATAGAAACACGGCGTTGATGGGCCTCCCAACAGAGCCATTGTACAGCGACGTGCGACTGTTTGTCTGCACATCGGTAGCCACCGTTTCGGGATGATACCGATAGTATTCTCCTTAAGATGACTTTGGTGGTAAACCAACATGGCCGCTCCTGAAATCGTACAAGCCTCTATGAAAGGATCCATCTTTGCTTTTTCTATGGTCATATCTCTAAACTTCAGGCAGGCCTTCCGTAGGATTTATACTTCTTTCAAGCAAAACAATTCAAACTTATGCTTAAAATCAAAGATATAATTTTCTTTTACCAGCACATCATACCATTTCTTAAAGTGCGCCTTTCCCTCAATGGACATCTCAATGATGCCGTAGACCTGCTTTTGCGGAAAGGCACCCCTATAACTCACATTAAATTTTGTATTGAATAAATGGGAGAAATGTCCCTTGACCAAAGACTCGTCAAAGCCGAATGTTTTGGGCATCTTGGACAACGACCTCGGGAAGAAGTTCAGCAAGTCAATAAAGTGGAGCGTGCCGTAACGCATGGACATAATTTTACCACTGTTCATTATGAGCGCTGGAGTCAATTTTGTAACTCCATCATGTATTTTAAAGTAAAATTTCCATCATAGCCCTTGAATTATGGGCTAGGAAGGTTATGTCCTTGAATATTGTTTTTTTTGTAAAATTGAGCCATTTTGGCATCACCCTTGAATATGCCTGTCCTATCACCACCACATTCGGCGAATTTATGGTCATTTTCATCGATATGAAGGCAGGCTTTGCAACAAGTCTACACGGCACAGAGGTTAGGTTCGTGCAAGTACGAGTTGGCCGCACCTTGAAGAAGCCTTTCTTGTCTGCATTTAAAATTATATAATACGAACATGAAATTGCTCTTTTTATAGTGACGGCTTGGATGGGACTTGCTTCATATAGGAGAAATGACCAAAAGAACGATGGGTCTCGCATACTCTACGAAAAGTCTCGTAGCACCTGTGTGAATAATTTGATTTTTCCAAACTGAAACATTTACTACAGACCTCATAAACCTTTTGACATCACAGATCGACATGTGACGTCCACAATAACCGGGACATTTATGGCTATCGAAACAAATCTGGTTTGTGAACCAACGCCCACAGTCTTTACAGGCCACAGATATACCTCCACTGCAAACTGCTTTAGCGCAGCACTTTTTTCATGCAGATTTACATTAGTGCGTATTCTTATTATCAAATGGCACACGACACTCACGGAAAAAGTAGGAGCACTTAAAAGCGGCTGTCAAGGATTTTTTGACATCAAAATTGTTTTGCTTATCGTCATGAAAATACAAATCAAGGTAGCCTTCAAAGGAATGTTCGAGAGGGGTAGGCCCCTCATATATGACTTGCCTTTTCCGACGTTCCCTGAACACTGTGATTTTGTATTCAGAGAGGTATGTTTGAAATTGTTTCAGTTCAGTAAGCCCACCACCTTTTAAAAGATCTATACGGGCATCACGGCATAGTTCCTCTGCTTTGAGTTTGGAATAGGATGACCCATTTTGATTTGTTTAAATGTGTTCATGTTCATGCATCCTGGTTCTCTTTTATTATCACATATAGCTTTAGTGACAATCAACCCTTGAGAGAGACAAAGTGTTTCACCATTTTTAATCGTAATGATTCCTTAGTTGCTACGGCTATATGTGCTATCAAGGGATAGATTATCACAATAATGTGCACTCGCACGAGGCTCTCTTAAAATGGATGAGTTTAACGTAGAGTGGTGCAGTACTTAAGAACAAATTATTACTCTCTATAATGTGACTTACGTTATCGAGCGTCTAACTGATCCACCCACTTAAATGAGACGTATACAGGATTTACCATCGAGTCCGTGCTGTTCAAAAGTAAGCTGACATGATCATTGGTGCTGACACTATGGTCCTGCAGAAAATTGAGCAAAACAATAATTTACTCTTCAAGCCAGCTTAATGCGTCACGGTCGCTTGCTGAGCACCAAGATGTACTGTAACTTCTCCACCAGTATAAAATAAATTCCTCAATTGTTTTATTCTCTACTAGACGATTCGAAGAGAGGTACTATTCGACAATGCTCCACTTTACCGGGCCACAAATTCCCGTCTGTGGTGCTGATGATGGCCCCGCCATCACCAGATCTAATCCTTGAAGGGGGGCTGTGATTCACACCTTCCTCACCCCTACAACACAGGCTTGTGAGATAACGCCTCCCCTACCTGGTTGTGGCAATGTTCCCGCTGGCTGAATGGGGGCTGTGGATGTTTGGGTTGGGTCACAGTCTTTCACACAGTTTGTAAGTGGGTGGATGGAGCCAACATCTTCGGCATCACCGGTTTGTAGGATGACGCCTCCACCATCTGTAGTTGGCAAAGCTCCTACCAGCTGAATGGGTGCTGCGGGTGTTGGGCTCGAGACCTAGTCTTTTCCGCAGCTTGGACTGGTATCTTCAGCATCCATTTGAACTAAAACACAAGAAATTGAATTCAAACCCAAGTCAAATAACTTCAAAGTGAGCACTTGAAAAAATATTCTTCCAACCAAAGTCAGTTTAAAAAATGCATTCTTTGCACTTTATAAATCAATCAAGTTATCATATAAGCTTGCAAAATAATTACTGAAAACAAAATGTTAATTTTATTTATATTTTGTCTTCGGAGTGTACAGTATAAATATCAAATATTAAAATTGATCCCTCAATTGCTCTAACTAACCAATTTAAAAGGCACTTGTTTATTTCATACCATGTGCGGGACATTTCAATTACTTTAAGGTCCTATTTGAAAAGTGTTTTCAACTATTAGTATTCTATTATAGAGGTTTACTAATCAATCTGCTCATTATATGCTTTTTCAAGTTATAATATTACTAATATTTTATATATAAATATTTTTATTGTTTTAACGTAAAATAATAATTTCACCTATGGTTGGATCAATCGTATCCAGAGCCGAAAAAATGTCCTTTAACGGTATGTTTGTTACTAGGGGTGGTGGTGGAGGTGATATTACCGGAACCTCCGCAGGCACTTGATGTGCAGGAGACATTCTACAATGGTCCCATGCATCTGAAACATTCATAACTTTGTATTAGAATCTTTTAATATAAGTGATGGCTATGAATAATCATACAGAAACTAATTATTAATCTGCATAGTCATTTTCACAATAATAGCTATGGTCCTACCGGGACTTGAACCCATTACACCTAGATCAGGAGGTAGGCATTCTACCAACTGAGCCAAGGTGTCATAAAATAATATTGCAACAAGATAATCACCTTAAATTGATATAATATTTAACGTTTAGTATTTATAAAGCAATAAATTAATAACCCCCAACTTTTTTCATAAAAACCTCCCACTAATTTAGCACATTATTGAAATTTACAAACAATTTTTCATTGTGCTATTTTGTTTTTTATTTGGATTTTAATAGCTAATTATTCTTTCTTATAAATCTGGTCTTTCATTTGGTAGCATTTATTAAGAATTTGCGGTCAATTCCTTCAGGTAGTCACCAAGGCCCTTCAGATCTGTGGATGTCTGTGGATCTCCCCACAGCTCTTTCTCTAAAATTATGACTCAACGCTTGTTTGATATTCAGTATAGCTTGAATTAAAAAATATTAAACAGATTATCTACGTGATATAATAGTGATATAAATAAATCTCCTTATGATAACACACGCATCACTTTGAAGCGTTAGCCTGTTATTGGTGTATGTATTTAAAGCTCGGCTGTAATCGGGCATTCTCGGTCAAAAGCCGAGCTTTACATATATTCCCCATGTACAGGATGGTAACCGTTGCAGATCTATTCGCTTTGTTTGGAAATAAATGGCATTTTTTTTAGCGGTAAGAACGGGTGTTAAGATACTTTCGAAGAGTACAAGAGTGCTTTGGAAGCCCAAAGATTATTTTTAAATGGTTTGTTTTCTGGTGCACTCAGGCTGGACTATGCAATTTTTTTCATGAATGCAGGGGTCATAGAAACTGAATGCATTGTGGTATTTTAAAACACTACCCTCAATAGACACATTATTATGTTAATTATAATAAACACTTGTTCAAAACTTATTTAAATATAATTTCGTTTTTAGTAAGTTACCCTCAAATAATTTTATAGTTTTTAATAACTGTATTAAATTAACTACGCTTGAATAAAAATTACACTATTTAATTTATTATAACCACTCTTGTTTATACGATTTAAAATAATATGCAGTCATTAGTAAACTACCAACAATATTAATTACCATTTAACTATAGCTAGTAATAAAGTTTTTTCAATAAACTACCCTTTATTATAATAAAAACTTATTCCGGCATAACTTTATCCAAATGCCATCCAAAAAATTATCTATAGTTTTAATTCTCATATACGTATTATAAATTAATAAACTTATATAACTCTGCCACGGTTTATTGTAATTTTGAAATAAATTAAATATATACACTTTGAATTAACAACAAATAAATAATGAGTGTGCCTGTTAGAAAAGTACATTTACTCACCCAGATCCGTCAGCGAAGCGTAATCACTCATCCTGGGTTGCGTGTTTAATATTCGATGGTAAGTTATACAATGAAAGGATTTGAAAACAGGTGCTAATATTTATAGCTTTTATCAGCTAGGGTTGAGACTGATCGATGACGTTACCAGGTAAAACTCATTGCCACGTAGAAGGGGAGGGTTGTGACATAATTCAAAGTCGTGATCTATTCCTGTCTCTACTTGTCTTGTCGAGCCGCCAAACTGGTGTTAGGTATGAATCATCAAAGTAAATCCATTGCCACATATAAGAGGAGTGTTGCGACCAACCAGTGGGGAAATGGAGAGAAAAGGGGGTCAAATTTGGGGATGGGGAGGGGAAAGCACTGTACTCAGCCAGTGCTATAAATAACAACCAATCACAGGGCTGTATTGAGCCAATGCTATAATTAACAGCAAATCACAGTGCTGTTCCCACACGCCGATCCATCTACTTATAATAACAAAATCAGTGATTTATTTTAGGTTTTATTTTGTCTGGTCGTTGAATTTTCAAATAATTAAAAAGTCAAATCTTTAAAACGTTTATAAGTTTAAATTTAACCAAGCAAGAGTGGCCCCAAATTTGGTTGGGCCCAAATCATTATTTGAAATTTAGATTAACTTCACTATGATCAAATTATGATTTATCTAACACATTTAGACATCAGGCACCTCCCCAAAACCAGTCGCATTGGTGGCGCTCCTGGCCTATAGTGCATTTAACAAAAAAATGTTATCGAACGCTACCAAAAATATATTTTATAGCTCCAAAACGTTTGTTGAAATTAATTTGACAAACAAAAAATGTGTCCCTTACA
Organism: Timema douglasi; assembly: GCA_901482245.1. Lineage (NCBI taxonomy): Eukaryota > Metazoa > Arthropoda > Insecta > Phasmatodea > Timematidae > Timema > Timema douglasi. The sequence continues at coordinate 30,008 of CABEEJ010001663.1, forward strand.
AAAGTAGTTTTGTAGAAAGAACTAAGTGATTTAACAGAAACCAATACTATGCAGAGTGTACAAAATGAAGAAGGAAAAACTGAAATGTTAGTTTAAATCTTTATTTTTTATTTAATTAAGATATTTATTTAACTTGAACTTTCTGCACCGACTAGTTATATCAGCACACGTGAATTTATATGAGCGAGAGCGAAATGCCTACCAATTTTGTCGGTAAAGAATTTTCACACATATTCCAGGGTTCTTTTATATGCCACAATTGACATGGGAATGATTGCCTTACTTCCCTTCCTAAGGATGTTGTGCTACGGATTTTTATCACTCAAATAAAATCCGTCGACCCGGGCTGAGTTTGAACAAACTATCATCGGGTCCTAAAGCAAGCATTTTACCTCAATACGACTGAGGTAGACTTGCTACAATAGTCTTACCTATTATATCTAGCTAAGAATCAAATAGCCGAAGGTATTATTGTGCTTTTAGGGAGTAATTCTCCATCTAGATATCATATTCTGAGAATTGAAAAATGACACCTTGGCACGGGAATCGAACCCGGGACTTTTGCCTTAGTACGCCAATGCTCTACCACTGAGCTATCCAGGAGATGTCCCGTACACAGGGTCATTCTTAACTCATATTTTAAGGCAGAGTCTGTGATAGACTTGCAGAAATTGTCAATGTGATCAATTAAGATAACGAGCTATCATATAACAGAGCCTTTACACACAGGCTTTAATCGGCTTAGCTCATGAATAAAGCCGACGATTTCCGCACGTCCATCATAGACTCTGCCTTAAAAGGTGAGTGAAGAATGACCCTAAGCACAGTATAACTCCTGGATAGCTCATTGGTAGAGCATTGGCGTGCTAAGTCAAAGGTCCCGGGTTTGATTCCCGTGTCAATGTGTCTAGTTCCAGGATATTATATCTTGCATTAACGCAAGTCAACGTTTTAGTAATTTTGTTTTTCACTGAACCATTCATACTTATCGACATTTTAAAACTTAGATAGAAACTAAATATCTTTTAATAATTTGAGCGCACACGTTACACAAAACCTTTTAATCAGAGTAAAGTAAATAACAATAATTTTAGAACGCTCTAAAGTGACCAAATAAGAACACCACAAGACCACACCAATCGACAAGAGATAAAATAGCAACGTTGCCACGTATATAAATATATATTTTTTATTTATTTAGCGTGAACTTTCTGAACCAACTAAATATTTCCACACACGACTTATTAACTAAATAACTCTAGAACAGACACAGGATCCAGCCCCTGGCAGTTAATTCATTAGTGTAAAAGGGTAACTCTAAGTTAACCAGCTATGCTAGAAATCAAAAACCAGGACCCTTAGCTCAATAGATAGACATGCTACCGATTAAGTTAAGGGGCCGAACAAAAATAAACAACATCAAAACGGTTCACAAAATATTTCATATAAATTTAATAAACTTGTATTTAGAGGTTAAAATATGTAAAGTTCGTTCACGGTAGGAGTTTACATCTGAAAGGCCTTTTTCCCTACCAGAAATCTATTATATAGTAGGATATTGGTAGGAAAAAAGACCTTTCAGAGGTAAACTCCTACCGTGAATGAAGTATTATAATTTTCTCACAACTGTCGGTTTATATGCGTAATATTAAGAGAAATACCGAGTTATAAATATTTTAGCCGAGTATCTAAATACCAAGCAATTTGACAACTCTTACGAGACTAGCTTCTTATCGAGGTTAATGGTGGTACTCCTGCAGTAGTGATGGATGGGTGGGAATGTTAACTGAGGTAATGACAAGTAGAAAAAATTATAATTTGCAACAAAGTGAGGCGAGTCTCAATAATGGAATGAAAATAAATAAATAATACTGTTCTCTTGCAAGATGCATTTACATAAGTTTCATCAGTTTGTGAGTTGTTTTTAAACTTAGGCTACAATAGTATATAAACCCTCGCCATTTATTTATCTTAACCGTTAAAAATACAATTTTGGGAGAAAATCTCATAGTTTACCCTGACGCTATGTCCCTGGCAAAATGATTTAAATTTAATTCTAATCGGGTAATAAAGCTTATTTTGTATCCATTAGAAAGTAATTATTCTTATGTATCAACGTCAATATTAAAATTAATTTTTTTTCCGCCACGTAATTCATAATTCTATAACGTATTATAATAAACTGTAATAATGAGTTGTACTGTTTTAATGAAGATAATAAATGGTTGGATGGCTAAAAATTAATTTTTGATAATTTCTATGGGAAGATAACTTTATTTTCAAAGTGCTTAAAGGATATTTTTGAAGTTTAGTAAGTAGATTTGGTGTATAGTTTACAGTTCAAAGGATGTTTAATATATTCTGTGAATAAGTTTATTAAATTTTTCTTCGTGTGTTGACGGCTACTCTTCACGTATTTAATCGTTTTAGTTAAATCGTTAATTAACATTGTATTGAATGTACTAATTCAAATGTGCACACAAGAAAAGACATGCACTATAAATTTAAAACGGAAAATTCTGGGTATTTAATATACCGGTATTAGAAAACATTTTTGACTTTTTAAGTTCAAACATATTTTTAATTTTTCAAACCATCACAGGCTACGGGTTCTTTTATTTCTACAAAGTTGGCCTCTACTTTCTTCTCCCCTAGCAGTGCCTCATTAAGAACTTATTTCCCCTTACCCCATCCCACCTTGCGCAGAACCACGGGATCACTTCACTTTTAGTGGAATTAAAACTTGAATTGTTTGTAACCATGTTAACTGCCAGAAGCGCCACTGGTAAGAGACTTAAAACCTTCAGCTTCTTATCTTAAAGTGAAAATTCTATTATCATAAATTAGATAGTAATGGGACAAAGAACGTCTTTTTCTGCTCGTAAGAACGGCCCCTTTCTCTTTCTCTCTTGTGTTAGTGGAGAGGTGGAGGGTATTATAACCATTTTCACGGAAGGGAGTAAAAAACAAGAATGTCATCATCTTTTCATTTTACCTTTCGGGTGCTGATTATACATTACATGAGAACCTCTTCAAGTCAAGTTTTTATTCTTTTAACAAAGCGACGTCTTGTTGCAGGGAAGATTTTCCAAAGTGGGGAAGGGGGAAGCCAGGTTGCTATAGGGCTCAAAGTACTTAAGGTAGTGCAATTAAAAGGCACGTAGGACTCGATATGAATCAATAGTACACCGCTTGGCAAAGCAGTGGTACATAGACGCCCCTAGCGAGCTAAGACGCAAGCTCCCCCCCCCCTCCCTCCTCCAACCCTTGCTATCAACTCTTTATCTAGCATAGCCCACGCGCACATAGGGTCGGCCCTTTCGAAATCAGTCGACCAACCACAAGGCACGCTACTACGCCTGCGATCCACCGGACTATTAGCCACTTAAATGTATGTCTGAAAAGGAAAGAAAACGAGAATAAATCGTGGAAAGGTGTGAGTAAAATAATGTTTGCCACTCACCCCCTCGATAAAATGGGCTAAACACTTTGCTCCCTTAAAATATGTGAGCCTTTTTCTATTTACGTCTTGGCACAAATGAGATTTTGTAAATCGTACCTAAACTATAGAATCTATGTATGCTCAGGCCTCAGTGGCGTGGTGTGAATTGCTGCGAGGGTTAGAATAACTAGTCTAAACTGTTTTTGTGAATTAATAACATCGTTCAGCACAAGGATGTGCTTTGAACTCTTTTTCAGTGGGCGCAGCAGAACACAATATAAACATGGAGTTATAATCATTTATTTAGTAAATTCCAAGTAATATAACACTTTTTGGTACCACTACATAGTAGTCTACAAATATTGTTCAGATATTATCTACACGTAAATAAAATCCATGTTACATTCGGATGGCAAACAAAATTAAATATTCTCGTCTTGTGCCTTTAGATAATATTAAAACCACCAAGCTCCACATTAATCAACCGATGATTACTTATCAGTGATGAGCTGAAAAGTCGAGCTTATCCCAGAGTGTTTCTCAGAACACCTAGAAATGGTAGGCAATAAAATCAATATTGTTCCCAAGTGTTTTTCAGAACACTTAGCAGTGCCGTGTGCTGATATAAACAGTCAGTTTGGAAAGTAAACTTTAATTATTGCAAATAAATAAAAAAATAAAAACTTAACAATACTAGGTTGGGTAGTCTATCTTGCCCCAGAGTATTTCTCATAACACTTTTAAATATCAGGCTACAGTCTATATGGTCCCAGAATGTGTATCAGAACACTATCAATGGTATCTGGTAAATAATAAACTGTATGTAATTTTCTATCAAACTATGTCCCAAAATACGATAACGACCATATGAAGAATTAAATTTTGGAATGGGTGTTAGAGGACACTTCCCAGAAAAATTAAGAATTAGAAGTGCCTTTAGAAGCTATGTGGAGCTATTTTTATTATGGTTATGAGCAGCGATTTAAATAACTTAAGTGCTGTAAATGAGTCGTTTGGCATTATAGAAGTTAGTTTAAAAAGAGATCACTTAAATTTTTTAAATTTATACAATGTTATTTGGAGTATATAATGTCTAGAGATAATTCAGTTAAATATTTAAAACCTTGATTTATTCAAAAGCTTGGTACTATTTTGATGACATACAAGCTCGCTATACATCATACTATATTCGAGTCTTACCATACTTAAAAATATAACATATTTGACCACACCTAATACACATAATAAATTTAACCATACTTGATTATAGACATATCATAATTATAGCACGTTCGTCACTGGTCGATATGTTACGGGTAAAGTCCAAAATTTGGATAATGTTGAGATTAGCCTGGATGTGTAAATATGATCCAAGTGCAATGGATAAAGCCAGAAATAGAGAGTAATTTATCTAATTTTCAACTATACCCGGATACTCTTGACATTATCCAACAAGACTTGGATAATATTGAAAACTATTTGTATTTGTGAAAAAAAGAAATATTTATCTTTTTATATGTGGATTATATTTTGGAAAGTTAAATTTATCTGGAACCTGAGATCAGATAGTGGAAATTCACTAAAATTCGAAATGCCTCATTTTGATCAATTCTTTTCATGAAAGTCTTGTCGATTTTCCATCAACGCTGATATAATTCCCAAATAAACATAGTAGAATGGGTTAAAATATCGAAAGAGTGAACAATAAACAATTAGCTTACTAAACACTTACCAAACATAAACATTTTATTTGATCTAAAAGTTAATTTTACATTTATTTTTACAATCAGAGCTAGAATGTCACTTACTGTTGCATATATCACCTGAAGCTTTCCATTTAAATTTTTCATGCTTATATTTGCACAAGTATTTTTTGAATCACCGGCCTCCAGAAAACGATTGTAAACAACTAATTTCTCTAAGAGGTTTGTCTTTAATTGTAACATTATTTAGTGACACTTATTTTCACGGCCCACAGTAAATTGGTTTCTTGTGTAAGCTTGAAGAAATGTCTAGTATTTATTCGCAAATATGTAAAATTGACAACCTCTGACAGACACAGCGACGAAAAGAACATTTATAGAAGCCATTCGTGATCTGCCCACCTCAACAATTTGAACCCTACCACGTCCCCAATTTCAGCATGAAGAAATGATTTATTGAAGTCATATTTCATATTTTTGAATTAGATGAAGATGTTTTCTTTTGAAAGCTTCTGTTTTGTGCAACATTTTTCTTCTTTTCATAAAGAGCACATAATGGTTGTCCATCGCATATGTAATTTAAGCTTGAAAATTGTTTCTCAATATCAGTTACACACAATGAGCAGATAACTTAAAGTCTGTTCACGGTAGGAATTGTTTTCTGAAAGGCCTTTTTTCCTACCAGAAATCTATTATATAGTAGAATATTGGTAGGAAAAAAAACCTTTCAGAGAGTAATTCCTACTGTGAATGGAGTACTTTCGGTGCTTGTTGCTTTGACTTCAACAGATCTCACTTGATTTCCTATTAACTTCCAGCTTTTTATTTTCAACGTCATTAGCTTTATTAATTACTGCAACTATTAGTCTGAAACTGTCCAAAATCTCAAACAACTGTTATTGTATCTCAATTCCTTATGCTGTATCGTTGGGTAGCGAGATTGATGAAAAGCTTATCACATCCAATCATTGTTTCATATGGTGATATTTGTATTTCCTCATGATACGCTTTATTTTTCATCGGCTGGACGAATATCAAACCTTATGACCCATTACTTATCCCTAATGTTTGCATCCAAGTGAAGAGCATATTTTTTATCTCTTAGTTGGCCATCTCAACTCTGCCCTGATTTTGATTGTCTCGGGGTTTATTATGGCCAAACCCTTCCACATTAACTTTAGCTAGTCTTCTATTCTGTTGGCCAACTCTCTGCCACTATTGGACTGTAGAACAGCAGGTGCGACAAAAATACAAAAAATATCGATTGATTTCTTCGCTACTTCCTCTGACTTTTTTGAGGTTAGGGCCCTCAACTGAACACATTTTTATAGGGTCTTCAAAGACCACGATGAGACAATAGTTAACCTCATCCTGTGTCTGCATATCTATTAAGTCCATTTGACCACTGCTATTTATTTTAGGAAAATAAAAATTTGGACGGATTGCCCTTTTTTGAGATGCAATTTTTTTACACGGAATAAAAAGTTTCAGAAACGTTTTCAATTCCAATATAATCCTATGTTTCCCTCCTTGACCAACCTTCATATGGGTTTCAAGTAAATTATCGAATAACTGATCAATAGTAACAAAGTATAAACATAAAGTGTTACCGTCAAACACTGGAGCTATCGATTTATATTCATCGTTTTCAATTATTATGGCAAATAGAGTTAAACAGGGATAAGAAAATAAGGTATTACTTTCTGATAGTTTAACTTCACTTAATATTTCACAATATTTGTCACTGGTCCAATATTCCGGGTCTTAATCTCGTTTTTTTACACAAGATATCGTTAAATAGAAGGTAAAACTTTCCTTGTCTACACTCACACATGACGTATTAGCTACGTCTATACAACCGCGTGGAGAACTTAAGAAAAATTTGACTTTGAAACGAGTCACATATGCACAATTTTTTATTCCACCCTAGAATTGGAGATCATCTAAGTGCAGGTGGATAATGTGTACAATATCCAGAAATGCTTTGAAAAATAATATTTAATCGCCTCTTATTTAGTAACCCACGTATTTTGTATAATATTTACATTATTGAATTTTGAAACCTACCGGTATACAGACACACATAATACATTTAATCATAGTTCAGTGATCTGAAACATACAGCTTACGACATTTAATCACCATTCATACATCATATTTAGAAGACTTTGATCGTCATTCATTGATCACGCCCTTCATACATGATAGGGTAGAACACCCCATCTCATATCAAAAATGTCCTTACTCGATAGCTGTACTATTCTTCATTACGAATTCTGGTAGATTCAATATTACTATACACATCCTGAACGATATAATGAATAATATTCTTCTCTTCCTTCCTTGAAGATAGTGCGAATACATGATGGGTACATCCTTTATTAACTTTAATGTTCTAGACTCACCATCTTAGAGATGCCCCCCTTGCAAATTTCGATCAACTCTCTAGTTCATTTTACATTAATTATAAACGAAAACTACCTTTGATCCTCATCCAACATTTATTTAATAAATTATGAAATATTTGCCAAATGAATTCATGAACTGTGGGAAGAGTTGAACGAAAGACATTTGACGTAGGCCCCACCTCCCAAATATCTGGTAATATACGATCAGATGAGCAGTTTTTCTCGGTTCCTAGGTGTATTATCTTCCTAGATAGGATATACCTCTTCAAATAATATCATACTAGGATTCATCCCAACAACTTTGCGCATCTTTGTCAGTTTTCTGTACAACCCTTATCCGAAATATCCTCATCCTTGTTGAGCTGGATATTATATTAACTTAACCAATACTGGGTATAACTTTTTTCTAATATTATTGTTTTTAATTTACGTAAATACTATGCAGAAGCTTACTATTCATTAATGTAGATAGGTCTCAGCCTAATTGATAAGGGTATCGATAGGCTATACTCATAGTCAATTATCTCAACCTTGACATGTGGAAGTCGAATTGCTGCATTCAGTTTTGTGAGACTAGAAACTAAAACTATCAAATCCACTGCCCTAAAGACTCTCGTACAGCTATTAATTTGGATATTAAATAATATAACTCTACTCCTAATCAATAATTGTATTATCTAATGCAGTAATAATATATACTTTATTCACCCTCCTTAAAGCTAATGATGATACAAAACGGATACGACTCCTTATGTATACTGAATCTTCGAGGAAGACTAGAATACATGGCAATATGAATAATATCACCAAATTTAAAATTGCATGGTTAAGAAGATAAGGTAACGCTTCAAATATGAGACCCTTTTATTCGCAGGCTTATATTTTTTTACATAGCAGGTATTAAAACAAAAAAAAATATATATAAGAACACACAATATAATAATTTTTAAGAAACAAAATTGTTAATATTTTTAATAGAATTTTTTCCTATTTCGTAAAATACAAATCTAGTAACAACAATGAATATAAAAAATGGGATCCTAATATGAGACCCCTATATTCTCGCCCTTTTACGACACTGAGGGCACACAACTTGTAGGTCTGTAACACCATAATGTTCATGAGCCCATCGGTAGCACACCGTGTATTGCTACCACTGTTCTCCGTGTTTGTATTCTGAAAATGCGCATCTACAGAAGATACCTCCCGCATCATTATTTTCTTCTTCATCAGAGCTGCCCGACTGGATAAAGACTGAATCAGAATCATCACGGCTAGTTTCCATCAATTTCTTCTTGCGGTTTTTATTAGAAATATTTTACTTAGTAAAGAGGTTTCGCGTAGAGTTGGATTTGCGGCGATCTCTTGAATCTTAACCTTTCTCTTTTTTATCAGTGATTCTTTATACACATTTTTCAAGGTTCGTTTTGTATGGTGATGAGGCTATGACACAAGCACTATCACTTCTTGGACCTTGCTTTCTAGGGACTGAATATAAAAGATGAGCAGGGCCAGCACTAATAGGCCTTCCAAAAGAAGTTACATCAAGGGTGAGATGACTCTCAAGGTCAATCCTCCTGCCATTCCAGTGCCAGCCTTACACTAGTGGATGGGGCCAACCTGAGCGTGCCCACTATACGATAAAGGTGGTATATTGTTTGTTTGTGCTTTTATGTGTTTGTGTTTTATTATGTGTTAAGACTAAAGAAGTAATATGTCGCGTGAATATAATTAATTAAAATTAATAAAGCAGATTATTTATTAAAATTCTTCATTAAATCTAAAATAAAAACTGGAAATCAAACGGCTAAGAGCACATCAATTTAATGACTATATTTATTAAGGTGAATGACCAGAATAAAAGCCTCAATACCTCTCCTCATGGTTCCTATTTCTGAAAGATAAACAGCCGAGCTACTAGATCAGAATCCACTCTAAAGATGTATATTCCCATACATAGATCTGAAACATATGCTCGTTCTTTTACTGTCCTGGCATCACAGGCTTGGAACGAACTATATAGCTCTACTCGTCACCTAACATCTAGACTCCCCTTCTAGTGTGCGGTTAAGCAATTTATATTGTCTAATAAGCTAAACTGAGTTCTTGAAACTACTTGAGCTTTAAATGAGTGAATTAATGAGCTTGCGAATGTTTTTCTACTTATTAGAATATTTCTTTATTAAATTGTATTTCAATAAATGTGATAGTGTATGTTGTATTCAACACTGGTTAAGTGGAAGAGAAGGCTAGCACCTTAACTTCGCCAGATAAATAAAGGCTATTATTATTATTATTCCTTCACCTCTGACAAAACGTGTATCAATCAGAACTTGTGAGTGTGAGGAATGCCAGGCCTCCATCGTGGTTTAGATTCCACGTTAAACTGTAGGTCCTTCATTTCATCTCACAATAACCCTACCATAGCACATAAGCGTAAGTGCATATGACCTGAACGGGTAGTAAGATGCGATGCCAATAATAATAACAGGCAATAAGAGTTAGACGCACCCGACTTTTATACAATACAAGTATAGTCATCTTTTGGTAGGTGGTAACTATCGTTGATCTTTATAGCATATTTACTTATGATGCTTATTATGGTTAATTAGCATATATAACTTGCGATGTTCCTAAGATTAATTAACTAAACCTAAGTAATTTATCAATAACTCAATTGAATAAGTATATTTATTACAAGTTACACAGATTAATTACATTTGTGGTGAACTGAGTCACTTATTGTCCGGGACAACTCCGCCCCTAAACCGACACATAAAAACTGGGCATAGCTGTCCCACTCCATACATGATAAAGACATTCCAATATAACATTCTCGAAGCTTGCCACTTACCAATTCTACATCAATCCAAGCCTTTACTTGGTCCCTGGTGTAATTACTTGGCAGATTGGGGTGGCCATTCCTGTATGGGTGAGTGGGTGGGAGGAGGAAGAGGGAGGGTAGCTGGTCCTCACTGCCTACACAGAACAAAATAATCCCTAATGCTTCTCCTTCTCTTTATTGTCAGCCGAACCAGCATTCCTCTCCAGCAGTCACCTTACATATTTCCAATGTCAATAGGGATTATAAAATATACACATTACGATGAATTTAACCTATGGCCCTTCGTTTACTTAACTCTGCCCGTCTCTGAGATAAAGGAATGACTTTCAATGACTATACATTAGCATGTTTCGTCTGTATTGATACTCATAATGCTACTGTTGACTGCTTTGGTAAGCTAAGCTTTCAGAAAACATATTAAATTGAAAGTTCAATAAATCTAATAAAATAAGGTACCTAGCTAAAAACTTTATTAAATTTGTTTGAATGACAAACTTTGTAAAGAAGTCTTAATTTTAAACGATCATTTTGTTTATAGGTTTGTGTCAGTGATCTCTATATTATACTGGATGTATATAAACATACCCCTTGCAATTGGCCAAATCGTGACGATAAGTTTGTCTTCTTATTGATTGCGAGGGCACAGATTTAACGGTTTCTTTCAATGTTCTTGTACAAAAACGTGTTTCTGGTGAATAAATCTAAAAGTATTATAGTATGAATATAGTAAAGTATTATATCACACTTGTCTGAAAATACATTTAAATGAAAGTATATACAATTCAGTTTTAAAGTAAAACTGAACAAATACGAATACAGTCTTTAATTTATTAAAATATAAAGCTATCGCCCATGCTGTTTACTTTCTGCCAAGACTACAGTATATTTAAAATTGGTTATTAGCTTATTGGTTTTAGAAACAATATTAGATTGAAAATTCGATAGCTATAATGAAAAAAGATAGCTTATAGCTTACATTTGTTTGAATGACAAACTTTGTGTAGTAGTTTTACATACTATCATTTAGGTTAAAGGTTTGTAGGAGGTATTACTATTTTACAATATATTATTTAATGTTGACTCTTAGCTTGTATAGCCTACTGCTTTCAAAAGCCATATTATATTTAATGGTCGATAGTTATAATGAAACATGGTGGCTCAAAACTTAAATACATGTGTTTGAATAACAAACTTTGTTTTATAGGTCTTGTAGGAATTATAACTTTATTACAATATATTTAAAGTCGGCTCTCAGCTTGTATATTGTTTTATATTTAATATTCGATAACTATAAAGAAATAATTGTAGCTAAGCCTGATTACTTTTGTTAGAATGACAAACTTTTTTCTAGAAATATTTCGTTCAAACAATCATTTAAGTTAAAGGTTTGTAGAAAATATTAATATATTAGCCTACTCTGACTTTTTTAAAGAAGCAAGTCATGAGAGTTGAACTTACTTATGTTCGTCAAACCTTTGTTTGACACAGTTATTTCATTTAATTAGTCACACATTGATGTATTTAATATATTCATACAAATTAACGAACGATGTCAAAATGCCACATTGCCTTGTATGTATATAAGAGAGAATGATATAACCAATTGTGTGCAGATGACGACTCGAAAATTTTAGCCACAGATGTTCATCTAGTTTTATTATAGAGATCAATGGCTTCTGTAAAGTGTATTTATACTAGTCTACATCAACCTATCTAAACAAACAAATTACGAGTATCGACCTTAGCTATACTCTAAAATCCTTTTACTAACATATTTACATCATGTTTTACAATAATATAATAATGTATCTCATATAGTTATACACATTAGGGGACGATAAGAAAGAGATACCCGAAGGTCTTCTTTCCTATTACACAATTGTGTGCAGACGACAGCACGAAAATTTCATTCACATATGTCCAGCCAGTGATATTAGAGAGATTAACGCTTCTTTCTATATAAATGCCACCATATTGTGCTTGAAAATATTAATATCTTTATGATTTAAATGCCGCAATATTGGGCGTGTATAGAAATGGGTATGTAATCGTGATACCACCGTACCAGGCGTGTGAAGTTACTATTTTATAATGATTTTGTCAATTGAGATTAGTTTATGCTCACTTATAATCTATTACCTTTTGAAATAACTTTTACGTGGGTATGTTTGTAAAATTTAACTTATACTATTTAACAATGGATTGTAGCTTAGAATGTACACTGTCGGTGATGCGTTTAATAGTTCAATTATGTTAATTTAAATTGAGGTTTATACTCTTGCCTGGATTTTGTGGTATGTCCCTTTCCACTACACTCCCTGTCATTGTTCGGTTTTTATATATATTTAATTATAATGTTTGCCTTATCAATAAACGTTAATTTCGAACCCACTTCCTTATTTTCCTCATTTTGGGACCATAGAGGATCGGTTGTTACAATAGTAATTAACTAAACACAGTGGTGATAGATCACGTCTGGTAGACTGACTTCTTTAGCCTAGTCCAAACTGACGTCAATATTCCCACATACACGCAGGTAGGTGTATAGAAACTATTAAAATAAATAAAAACAAACACTTTTTGGCATCTGCCCACGGAGAGAAATAAATTTTTGCAGCTAAAATTAATGTCTGCTTGCATTTGTACTTCGTTGAGGATAGAAATTACACATATATTTGCTCGCATAAACGCCAGTGTGGACGGCCGTTGTAGGCAGAAGTATGTTCATTGAAAAAGTACGCAACCATTCTTATCTAACCAGTTTAGATAGAAAGGGCTGAGTGACCTAGTCAATGTTGGCTATTCACGAAACTGCTCCTCCCC